>PVKU01016980.1:0-12826 GCA_004027475.1 Anoura caudifer | reverse complement strand
AAAAAAAAAGCCATGGTAGCAATACTCATATCAGACAAAATAGACTTCAAAAGAAGAGCCATAAAGAGAGACCCAGAAGGTCACTTCATAATACTCAAGGGAAGAATCTACCAAGAAGACATAAACATTGTAAATATGTATGCACCCAACATAGGAGCACCTAAATACGTAAAGAAAATCTTAGAGGACTTCAAGAAAGATATTGACAGCAACACAATTATAGTAGGGGATTTTAACACCCCACTGTCAAAAATGGGCAGATCTTCCAAACAAAATATCAACAAAGATATTGTGGCATTGAACAACACTCGAGATGAAATGGACTTAACTGATATATATAGAGAGAGCCCTTCATCCCAAAGAAACTAAATACACATTCTTTTCAAATGTACATGGGACATTCTCAGAGATAGACCACATGATAGGACACAAAGCAAGCCTCAACAAATTCAAGAAAACTGAAATCATACCAAGCATTTTCTCCAACCACAAGGGACTGAAACTAGAAACCAACCCCAAGGGGAAAAACCTAAAACCCTCAAAATCATGGAGATTGAATAGCATGCTATTAAACAATGAATGGGTCAAGAATGAAATTAGGGAGGAAATCAAAGAGTTTCTGGAAACAAACGAAAATGAACTCACAACGACCCAAAACCCATGGGACACAGCGAAGGCAGTCCTCAGAGGGAACTTCATAGCGATACGGGCCTACCTAAAAAAGATAGAAACATTTCAAACAAACAACCCTACACCTACAAGAACTCGAGGAACAACAGCAAAGACAGCCCAGAGCAAGTAGAAGGAAAGAAATAACCAAGATCAGAGCAGAATTAAATGACATAGAGACTAAAAGCACAATTCTAAGGATCAATGAATCCAGGAGCTGGTTCTTTGAAAAGATAAACAAAGTCAACAAGCCTTTAAGCAGGCTCATCAAGAACCAAAGAGAGAGGACCCAAATAAACAGAATCAGAAATGAAAGAGGAGAGATTGCAACTGACCCCACAGAAATACAAAGGATTGTAAGAAATTACTATGAAGAACTGTATGCCAAGAAATTTGAAAACCTAGGTGAAATGGACAAGTTTCTAGAAAAATATAATCTTCCAAAACTCAATGAAGAAGAAGCAGAAAGCCTGAACAGACCAATAACAGCAGATGAAATTGAAGCAGTAATCAAAAAACTCCCGACACACAAAAGCCCTGGACCAGATGGTTTCACAGGACAATTTTACAAAGCATTTAAGGAAGAGCTAACCCCTATCCTTCACAGACTATTCGAAAAAATTCAAAAATGATGGAAGACTCCCAAACTCTTTTTATGAAGCCAGCATCATCCTAATCCCAAAACCAGATAAAGACACAACAAAGAAAGAAAACTTCAGGCCAATATCGCTGATGAACATAGATGCTAAAATCCTCAACAAAATATTGGCAAACCGCATCCAACAATACATTAAAAAGATCATACACCATGACCAAGTGGGATTCATCCCAGGGATGCAAGGATGGTTCAACATTCGCAAATCAGTAAATGTAATACATCACATAAACAAAAGCAAAGACAAAAATCACAGGATCATATCAATAGATGCGGAAAAAGCATTTGATAAGGTAAAGCACCCATTTATGATAAAAGCACTCAGCAAAGTGGGAATACAGGGAGCATTCCTCAACATAATAAAGGCCATATATGAGAGACCTACAGCCAACATCATACTCAACAGACAAAAACTAAAATCTTTTCCACTAAGATCAGGAACAAGACAAGGTTGTCCACTTTCACCACTTCTATTCAATATGGTATTGGAAGTCTTAGCCACAGCGATTAGACAAGAAAAGAAAAGAAAAGGCATCCAAATTGGAAAGGAGGAAACAAAACTATCATTGTTTGCAGATGACATGATAGTGTACATAGAAAATCCTGTAGACTTGGCCAAAAAGCTGCTCGACCTAATAAATGAATTTGGCCAAACAGCCGGATACAAAGTCAATATGCAGAAATCAAAGGCATTTTTGTATATCGACAATGAAACCGCAGAAGCAGAAATCAAGAAAAAAAACCCATTCGATATAGCAAAAAGAAAAATAAAATACCTAGAAATAAACCTAACCAAGGAGGTAAAAGACCTGTATGCAGAAAACTACACAACACTGAAGAAAGAAATCAAGGAAGACACAAACAAATGGAAACATATACCGTGTTCATGGATTGGAAAAATTAATATCATCAAAATGTCCATACTACCCAAAGCAATTTACAGGTTCAATGCAATACCTATTAAAGTACCAATGGCATATTTCACAGACATAGAACAAACACTTCAAAAATTTATATGGAACCATAAATGACCTCGAATAGCTGCAGCAATTTTGAGAAAGAAGAGCAAAGTAGGAGGGATCACAATACCTGACACCAAACTGTATTACAAGGCCACTGCACAGCCTGGTACTGGCATAAAAACAGGCACATGGACCAGTGGAATAGAACAGAGAGCCCAGAAATAAACCTAAGTCTCTACAGTCAATTAATATTCGACAAAGGGGGCAGCAATATAAAATGGAGTAAAAATAGCCTCTTCGACAAGTGGTGTTGGGAGAACTGGACAGCTATGTGCAAAAAAAAAGAAACTCGAGTACCAACTTACACCATACACAAAAATAAATTCAAGGTGTATAAAGATTTAAATAAAAGCCGTGACACCATTAAAGCCTAGAGGAGAACATAGACAGGAAAATCTGATATTTCACGCAGCAACATTTTTACTGATATGTCCCTTAAAGCGGGGAACACAAAGGAAAGAATAAACAAATGGGATCTCATCAAAATAAAAAGCTTCTGCATGGCTAAAGAAAACAGTATTAAAATAAAAAGAGAACCAACTGTATGAGAAAACATATCTGCCAATGATACCTCAGTCAAGGGTTTAATCTCTGAAATATATAAAGAACTTACATGACTCCACTCTAAGAAGACAAGCAACCCAATTAAAAAATGGGCAAAGGACTTGAACAGACACTTCTCCAAGGAGGACATACAGAGGATCCAGAGACACATTAAAAGATGCTCAATATCGCTAGCTATCAGAGAGATGCAAATTAAAACCACAGTGAGATACCACTTCACACCAGTCAGAATGGCCATCATAAACAAAGCAACAAACAACAAGTGTTGGAGAGGTTGTGGAGAAAAGGGGACCCTAGTGCACTGTTGGTGGTATTGCAGACTGTTACAACCACTATGGAAAGCAGTACGGAATTTTCTAAGAAAACTAAAAATGGATCTACCTTTGGACCCAGCAATTCCACTGCTAGGATTATATCCTAAGAACCCTGAAACACCAATCCAAAAGAACCTCCCCAATGTTCATAGCAGCACAATTTACAATAGCCAAGTGTTAGCAACCTAGGTGCCCATCAGTAAATGAATGGATCAAAAACTATGGTACATTTACACAATGGAATTCTATGCGGCAGAAAGAAAGAAGGAGCTCCTACCCTTTGCAACAGCATGGATGGAACTGGAGAGCATCATGCTAAGCAAAATAAGCCAGGTGGTGAAAGACAAATACCATAATATCTCACCTTTAACATGAACCCAATCAACAAAAGAAACAAGCATAATATAACCAAAGACACTGAAATTGAGAACAGGCTGACAGTCACCAGAGGGGAGAGGAGAGAGAATTTCAAGGGAAAAGGGGAAGGGTTTAGAGCAACAAGTATAAAAGACACATGGACAAAAACTAGGGGGGTGGAAATGGGAGGGAGGTGGGGAAGGCTGGGGCGGTGGGCTGGGATGCGAGTAAAAGACAGAAAACTGTACAAGAACAACAATTAAAAAATAAAAATAAAAGAACAGACCTATAGCCCTGAGTGGTATGGCACAGTTGGTTGGAGTGTTGTCCCAGTAAACCAAAAGGTTGTGGATTCAATTCCCAGTCAGGACACATACCTAGGTTGTGGGTTCAGTCCCCAGTTGGGGCATTTGCAAGAAGCAAACTGATCCATGTTTCTCTCTCAAGTTGATGTTTCTCCTCCCCCTCCCTTCTCCCCTCTCTAAAATTAATAAGCATGTCCTTGGGTGAGGATTTAAAAAACAAAACCAAACATAGACCTATAGACCAACAGAAATAGAGCCCAGAAATAAGCCCTCACATATGTGGTCAAATGATTTTTAACAAGCTTGCCAAGACCTCTCAATGGGGGAAAAGACAGTCTTTTCTATAAAACTGGATATCCACACAAAAGAATCAAGTTGGAACCTTACTGAACACCACATAAAAATTAACTCAAAATGGATCAAGACCTAAACATAAGACCTAAAGCTATTAAACTCTTAGAAGAACATGGGGGAAGTTTCGTGACATTTGATTTGGCAGTGATTTCTTGGGTATGAAATGAAAGCTGTAGGTAACAAAAGATAAAATAGATAAAATTGGACTTTATCAAAATTGAAATTTGTGTGCATCAAAGGACACTATCAACAATGTAAGCAAACAACAGAATAGGAGAAAATATTTGCAAATCATATACCTGGTAAGGACTAATATTCAGAATATATATTTTAAAAACTTCTGAAACAACAGAAAAACAAACAACCCAATTCAAAAATGGACACAGGACTTGACATTTCTCCAAAAACATACAAATGACCAATAAACACATGAAAAAACATTCAACATCCCTAACCATTAGGGAAATGCAAATCAAAACCACAAGGAGATACCACTTCACACCCATTAAAATGACTATTATTAAAAAAAAAAAAAAAGCATCAGCCCTGACTGGTGTGGCTCAGTGGGTTGGGCATCCTCCCACAAACCTAAAGGTGGCCGGTTCAGTTTCCCATTGGGGCACATGCCTGGGTTGCAGGCTAGCTTCTCAGCTGGGGACATGCAGGAGGCAACCAATCAATGTTTCTCTTGCACATTGATGTTTTTCTCCCTCCCTATCTCCTCTCTCTAAAAATAAATACGATCTTTCTTTTTAAAAAGCGTTAGCAAGATGTGAAGAAACTGGAATCCTTGTGCACTGCTGTTGGTAATGTAAAATGTTGCAACCACTATGGAAAACCATATGGCAGTTCCTCAACAAGTTAAAAACAGAGTTACCATGTGATCCAGCAATTCCTCTTCTGGGTATATACCTATAATTGAAAGCAGGGACCTCGAATAGAGATTGTACCCTCCTTTTCAGAGCAGCAGTTTTCACAATAGTCAAAATGTGGAAGCGACCCAAGTGTGCATCGAATGTCAAATGGATAAAGATGGTGGTCTGTCCATATGACCAAATATCATTCTGCCTTAAAACGGAAGAAAATTCTGACACACGCCTCAATCCGAGTGAACTGTGAAGACATCGTGCTAAGTAGAATACACCAGTCGCAAAAGCACAAGTAACGTATGATTTCATTTATATGAGGTACTTAAGGAAGTTGAATCCAAAGAGACAGGAAGCAGAATGGTGGTTGCCAGGGACTGGGGTTGCAGGGGGGTTGGTGAGTCACTATTGAGTGGTTAGGGAGTTTCAGTTTGGGAAGATGAAAACGTTCTAGAGATGGACAGCCACGATGGCTGCCCAATGATGTACACAAGATAACACCACAAACTATACACAGTCAAACATGGTTATGATGATCCTTTTATATTACACAGATTTTACAATTTTTTTCTCTTTAAAGTATGGAATGCTTCACAAGTTCATGTGTCATCCTTGCGCAGGGGCCATGCCAATCTCCTCTGTATCGTTCCAGTTTTGGTATACGTGCTACCGAAGCGAGCACTAGATTTTACAATTTTTAAATGTTTTTTAAAAGGACACAGAAGGGACCCCCACTGGCCAAGTTTGTGAAAATTTGAGTCAAAAAGAATAACGAACGTTGATTTTAACAGATTGAATCTATGAAAATTCATGAGCCAAATGTGACAAGGAGTCATCCCTTATGCCAGCTTCAGACATTGTGAATTGAAGTAAAAGAATCAAGTAGTCTGTCTTTTTGGTAGGAAACTGTTATTTCAAAAATTGCCAAATTATTCCAGTTGTTTAAGAAAAATCCTACTTTACAGAAGAATACAACTTAATAAATATAGAAGAAATGGCAAAATTGGAAAATCATAATTTTACAGCCCTTTAATGAAACTTTTGATCGAGGAAAAATTAGTATTTGGTTGAAACCAGTATGTGAATACTTGGATACATCCAAGGTGACAGTCTGCAGGTTATATTTTCTGACTGCAAGGCTCAAGACAAGCTCAAAGAGCCTTGTCAATCAGCCTTTTTGCTGCCTTAATTCAAGGGCCAAGCCCAGCGTCAGTAAATGTGGAGAGCCAGATGAACCTCCTCATGTAATTCAAGATAAAGCTTACTACTGTGCCTATGAGATGTTCTTACCAAAAATCAAGAATCCAATGAAACTCTAAGATCTAACTCTAATTTAGAGGTAATGCAAAAGATAGAAGATCAAGCTAAATGATACCATGAGTAACCAATCTGATAAATCCAGAAGGAACAGTCTACGGGATAAAAATGCAGGGTCATGAAAAAAGGAAAGTTAGTGAGGAAAAAAAATCTCCCAAAGACCCAAAGGACTTAATAACCACATGCAGTGTGGTCTTAAATCGGATCCTGGTTTGGACATATCAGCTAAAGGACATTTTAGGGGAGTTTGCATAAGAATGACACTAAAATTATATTAAAAGATTATTTATTGCCCTGGCTGGTGTGACTCAGTGGGTTGAGTGCTGGCCTGTGAACCCAAAGGTTGCCAGTTCGATTTTGGTCAGGGTGCAGGCCTGGGTTGCCGGCAGGGTCCTCAGTTGGGGGCATGCGAGAGGCAACTGATAAATGTTCTCTCACACATCGATGTTTCCCTCCCTCTCTTTCTCCTCCCCTTCCCCTATCCAAAAGCAAATAAAATCTTTTTTTAAGATTATCTATCATTAATCTTGATAGGTTTGCTAATGTTTTGATTATGGAGAGGCAAAAAAAATTTTTAAACCCCTCTCCATATGCTGGGGAGATCCCGTTTCATTCAGCACTACACGCTCAGCAACTAGCCTGAGTAGACACATAATAAACGTCTATTGGATGGGTATTTCTGGTGCGCCATCCCCTTTTCTCTTTCTGATCCTTCACAGGCAAACTTCATGGGAAATGTCTAAACTCACCTTTACCACTACCTCAGTATTATTTCCCCAAATTCACTCCCATCCCCACTGCTCCACCGAACCAGCTCACATAAAGGTCACCGTTGGCCTCCATATCACTCAGTCCAAAACCTTGTCAGGCTCCTCTGTGCTTGGCCTCTCAGAAGCTTCTGAGACTACTGGCCACTTTTCCTGAAATGTTTCCTTCCCTTGGCCTTAGGAACAGAATGCAGGGTCACCCACACACCCTTGCCTAGTTTTCTCCTTCTCTCGGGCCCTCCGCCTTCTCTGTCTGCACTACAGGTTTCCCTGTGCTATTCTCAGGCAATCTTTCTCATGCTAATGATCCATTTCTGTTTATAGTCCAGTTATTCTTAAAACAATAGCTCCAGGGCAGTGCTATCCTGAATCTTCCAGCTGCCTAATGGTCTGTCCATTTGGATAACCCACAGGCATTTTGGACTAAGTCCAAAACTCCTGATCATCCTTACCCACCCCCAAGTCACCCCCAGAGGGGGGAAAAATACCAACAACTTAATCCTGTTTCTTCTCTCATCCTTTGCTCTCTCAGAAAATGGCACCACTATTCTCACCTAGTTGTGCAAACCAGAAATCTTTTAACTGTCCCAGATGCCTCCTTCATCACCTAGATCCAGGAAATTAGGTGTCCTGGAGGTGTCCACCTTCAAAAACGTCTCTAGGATCTCATTCTCCACTGTCGCCTCTCTAGTTAGGCCGCCATTTCAACTTCCACTTGGATTATCACAATAGCTTTCTAACTATTGTCTTGAAATCTGCCCACAATCGCCAGGGCACTGTTTTGAAAAATGAAAATCTAGGTTGAAAAAGAATGCAAAGCTAATTGTGACAGATCAAGGTTAAACTCATCAAGGGCTTCCTACTGCTTTGCAATAACTTACATCCTTGCCTCCCCTCCCCTTGGGCTCTCTCCCCTCACTCTCCTGGCCAGGCCTCACTTCCTCCAAGGTGGGGGTGCACTGGTCTCCAGACTTGCAGAACCTCCACCTAACCAGTTCTCCAGTCCCAGACCAAATCCACACCTGTGTTCTCTGTGTCTTAAACCAGATCGAGCGCCTCTGCTACTTGCTCCCATGGTCTCTGTACTTCTCCATCACAGTTTGTACACTTCCAATCATTCAGTGATTTATTAGTAACATGGTATAATGTCTTATGGAGAACTCACTATGTATTCCCAGGGTCTCACAAAGGCCTGACACCTCCTACGGCTCCAATAAATACTTATTTTTTCTTCCATGCACGTGTCCCACTGCCTTCCTAACTTTGCCTTCTTTCCTAGGTACTCAAGTCCCTGTCCTTGAAGCTACATGGAACTTTTTACCTGGACCAGCACAGGCGCTAAGGCTCCGTGAATATTAATGGATAAATGGCATGTGACATTTTGGGGGTAGATGTATAGGGTAATGTCCAGTTGCAGAAACATTGCATTTTTTTTCAATTACAGTTTACATTCAATATAACACACATGATTTGTGTCCTGGATCTCCCATCCCTCCCAACCCCGTCACTCGATCTCCTAAAGCCCCAAAAAAGTCTGCTTTCCTCCAATCCTCCTGCCTCGATTCCTCCAGCCCCCGCACCCTGCCCTGGGACTGACGCCTGACCCACCTCTGTGAACTGGTGCTGAGCTGTCTGCCACTGGCTCAGAACCTTGTCCTCTTGGTCCATCTCAGCCTGGGATCCACTGCACTAGGAACTGGGTGCGGGCCCAAACCACATCAGAGCAGAGCTGAGCAAAGCTGAGCCCAGTTGCCCCAGCGTCGTCGCATACGTCCACGCCACAATCACAGTGTTCCACCTCTACTTCCCGCCGCGCTGGGGGGCGGGGCCAAGGGCCGCACCCACCGACTCACCCAGCAGCCGCAGCCCCACCCTGCCCAACTCTGTCTGCCCAGGTTTCTGCAGGGCCGAGACCTTAGACATTCACAACTTCCTTAAGTCTTAGGCCTGCCCCTTTCACCCTTCAGTCTGAGCATCTCCATTTGAAGATGAGACACTGAGGTTTCAGACTCCGGTCTGGCCTTGTCGACTTCAGAATGGAGAATCCCAGAAAGTGGCTGGACGGAGTGGCAAAGTGGGCTGTAGGGCCTCTGCAGACAGGACAGCCTCTGCCACCACCCATCCAGGTCAGGGCTCCGGTCATAATCCCCCCCGGAGGCCTGGATCTTCCCCACCAGGTACGGCTGCTCCTCCGGTGTACAAACCCAAAGCTGGGAACTCCGTGGCACGGTGTCTTCTGTGGTAAGTCCGGAGTACCTGTTAGGTGTCGGGCCTTGTTGTTTGGAACTAGGGGTACAGTGGCAAATAAGACAGAACGAAGTCCTTGCTCTTAAGGAATTTTCATCCTCAATAGATAGACAAGAAATAACTATAATAAAGTCAATAATATCATTTTAGGTGATGGCAAGTGCGATAATAGAGAAATGTGGCCCATAAGGAGCCATGCCTAGGGAGAGTGAAGGAATGCAAGCAAGAAAGAACTTGGCACGCTAAAGGGAAAATAGAACAGCCTGTCAGTTCTATTTGATGTCAGTCAGGGGGAGAGAGGAAGGGCATGAGGACAGAGATGGTTAAAGTCTTGAAGATCATTATTCTGAATGTGATGGGAAGCCACTGAAAGATTTTAAACAGGCCCTGGCTGGCATAGCTCAGTGGTTTGAGTGCGGGCCTGCAAACCAAAGGGTCATAGGTTCAATTCCCAGTCAAGGCACATGCCTGGGTTGCAGTCCAGCTCCCCAGTGGGGGGTGCACAAGAGGCAACCACACATTGATGTTTCTCTCCCACTCTCCTTCCCCTTTCTCTAAAAATAAATAAATAAAAATCCTTTAAAATATTTTTAAGAAAAAGATTGTAAACAGGAAGCTAATGTGATCTCACTTTTTAAGGCTCTTTGGGCTCTTTGAGGTTTATGGATTACAGGGGACAAGATGGAAGCATCGACAGCAGTTAGAAAGCTAAAGGAGATCACCAAGAAAAAATATGTCATTGTTTGGTGGGGTCGATGATGGTGATTAGAGAATATTTTAAAATTAAATGGGACAGACTTGGTAATAGAGTGGAGTGGTAAAGGGCTGGTAGGAAAAGAGTAATCAAAGAGAATTCCTAGATTTTTTGGCTCAAGCCACTGAGTGCTGACTGCCTCAACTGGTGGTATGGAAAAATAGAAAGAGAAGTAGATTTGCAAGCAGCTGAAACAAGATCCACTTTAGACGTGTTGATTTTGAGATGGCTATTAAATATGCTCAGGGAGATGCCAGGACTGTAAATGCAAGTTTTGATGTAATCAGCAAAACATGGTGGTTGTACAGCCATTTGAGTGAGTTAGAGAAAGCCTGGAGACCTCCTACATTTGAGACCCAGAAAAGCAGTGAGGTAATCCAAAGAGACTCTAGAAATAACAGCCAAGAGGGGTAGGGGGAAAGTCAAGGCACTATAGTTTAAGAAGTCAAGAGAAGCTCCTATGAAAAGAGGGACCATTCAGTCCTGGCCACGTAGCTCAGTTGGTTGGAGCCTCATCCCTACGCACCAAGGTTGTGGGTTCATCCCTAGTCAGGCCACATGCAGTAACTGACAGGTGAGTGCCTGAACAGGGGGAACAAATAGATGCCTCTCTCTCTCCCCCTCCACCCCCTTCCCCTCTCTCTAAAATCAATGAATAAAAGAATAATAAATAAATAACAAAGGGACTGTTCACCTGCAGCAAATGTTCCTAAGAAACAGGCGAGTGCCTACTGAATTTGGGCAAGATGGAGGTCATTGGTGACTTTCTCAGAAGCAGTTACAGAGGAGATAGAAGCCGATCGGAGTGGGGGAAGGTGAACGGGCACTGCCGAGATGGAGACAGAGACACTGTCTGTAAACAGCTCTTTCAAAGACGTTTGGCTAAGAGCGAGGGCAGAGAAATGAAGTGGTATTTGGAAGAGAGATTAAGGAGGCTGGCGGGGATCCACCAATAAAAAGAAACAAGTACTGAAGCAGAGTGTGACATAGAATAAGTCAAGAAAGGACAGGACCCAGATTGTGGATAGACAGGTGGGTCTTTGGTGAGCCCGGGGACAGTTGGTCTATTGCAACAGGTGGGATAACAATAGTCTTAAATTATCTTAGTGTCTCCAGCCACTAGCAGGGGGTGGAGCTGAGAGCAGTCTCCTGAGAAACAGCGGCTCTGCTTCCATGGCCAACACCTGCTCAGGCATCACCTCCTGGGCCCACGTCTGATTCCCACTTGATGCCTCTTACAGTTACCGCGCGCCCAGTGTGTCTGCCAGCGTGACATCCAGAAAGTATCTGTGGAAGGAATCATATTTGACACATGGAGCAGATCATGGTTAACACATTGTTCTTCTATAGGATAAAACTTCTTTCATAATTCAAATGATCATGAAATGAAATGCATAATTTTAATGTCCAGAAATGTAGCAAAAATTTTCTTTTACAAGTCTTTGTATGTATATTCATGCCAATAAAATAAATGCATACAATTAATATATGGAAAAAAGTACATATTTATTCTACTTTTGATTGAAGGAGCTGGGTACAAGATGAGGTGTAGCCACTTTTTAATCAGTCTAGCATAGCTCTCAGTTATTTTTCCCTTTGCTTCCTGCTTACTGCCTGCCTCACACTAGCGTCGTAAATCATTGAACTCCTGCAATGAAAAATTTTATCGGCTCCAACACTGTTTTAACTTTGATCCTTTCATTATAGACTGACATAATGCTTTATGTAAATGACCCTCCAATAACTGAAGTGAATTTCAGTTTACCAAACTGCTAAATTGCACCGCTGATATAATATTTATTTCCTGACTCATCTTTCATTTTAAAACATCTAATGATTTTTAAAGAATAACTTTCCATGTAAAAAATATGATTCAAATTCAGTAAAATATTTTATGTATGAACTAAAGTCTGTACTTCACCAAACAAAAATATTTTGGCTCTCATTTTGCACTCTGTTGCATTGTTTTAAATTTGAACACAAAACTTCAAGCGCTTACATTGAATGACAGGATTAAAATACGTCAAATTCTGTTTCTCTGCCTTTATAATCACAAACTCTAAATCAAAATTATTTATTTGGAAGCTCCTGTGTACACACAGCGGTAACCGATACCACAGAGGTCAGAGACATGGCCCGTGCCTGAAGTGAACTCCCAACCCGGGAGGCTGAGTGTGTTTGTTCCTGGGTGACCACGTACCTGGGCATTCTCCAGGTTAACTTCCATAGAGAATACAATGTTTATTAAAAGGCGTATGATAAAAATATGCTCATATAAGCTTACTTATATAATTTTATGTGTTTTTATTTCTTTTTATTGAGATATAATTGACATATAACATTATATTGGTCTTAGGTGCACCACATAGTGATTTCACTGTGTATACACGGGGAAATGACCACCACAATAAGTCTAGTACCATCCGTCACCACATACAGTTACAAATTTTTTTCTTGTGATGAGAACTTTAAGATCTACTCTCTTAGAAATTTTTAAATATACAACACAGTATTATTAACTATAGTTGCCATACTTTACATTATATCCCCAGTACTTTATCTTATAACTAAAAGTTTATACCTTTTCACCGCCTTCAGCCATTTTACCCCCCCCCCCCCCCCCCCCCCCCCCCCC
>PVKU01016979.1:0-12830 GCA_004027475.1 Anoura caudifer | reverse complement strand
CCCTCTCACTATCATACATTATTACTGTTGCTGCTGTTTGCATTATACTGTGACCCACCCACCCGCAAATCAGGTCTATGAGGACTGAGATTATGTCTGTTCTCTTTCTAATGATTAGAAGAGTCAAGTAGATGGTGAATACAGGGCTGATGTTCTTTGATAAATGAGTAAAAAAGCTAGAAATATAATTATGGTTAAAAGGGTAAAACATGGAGCATTATGACTGCACATAACTACAATTCTGACTGAGATCAAGGACCAGTTAAAGTGTTTTAAAGAGAAATATCAAATAGAGAATGAGCTGAGGCAAACATACAGCTAGTTCATGAGGGGGCAGGAATGAGAGGTCCAGACAAAGGAACCAGCATGTGCAAAGGACAGGAAGCAGGGATGTTTAGTGAAGTAATGAATTTTATTGACCCATTTTGGTGATGAAGTGAGCTAAAATGCCTGAGGTACCCAATACACAGCCAGCACTAAACAGTGGCCAGTGTTGTCATTGTTGCATTCCTCTGGGTACACATTTCAGGTCTACCCACTTGGAAACAGTCATGATAGGAAAATAATATCTTCTCATCCTGACCACACAAGCAACTCATGACATTAAGCATTGACTACAGCTTCACTGATGTATTAGTGACAAGCAATGAGACACACATATGTAAAGTATACATCTGATGAGTGCTGACATGTGCACACTCCTTGTGAATTCATTTCATGCAAAGGTTTCTCACATGTCTTTGTAATCTCTTCCTCTTCTTCCCACCTAACCACCAGAGTTTGCAAGCAATTATATATTTTCCTTCTTTCTTGATAGATAAGTTTGCATTTTATGAAGTTTCATATAAATAAAATCATGTAGTATGTTCTTTTTAAAATAAGGTTTCTTTAATTCAGCATAATTATTTTCTGAGGTAAAATTTACACAATAAATGTCAACAGTTGGAAGTGAACAATGCAGTGTCATTTACTGTAGTCACATGTTGTGTAGCCATCATGTGTACCCACTAGTGATTTTCATCACATGAAACACTGTGCCCACTGAGAATTTTCTCCCCATTACCCCATACCCTAACTGGTGTTAAGTACCAACCTTAATTCTGTCTTTGCCCTCTCCTCATTTTCTGTCCCGTACACCCTGTGTCAGGACTCTACCAGCTTGTACATCTGGTGCTCCCACTCATCCCAATGTCAGAAAAATAATCTGAGTTTTCAGAACATTATCCTTTCTGCCAACTATGGGTCTTACACTCAGTGCTCATCCTAGCCTTGGACAATAACACCCTCACTTCACCACATGGACTCCGTTGTCTCTCCCTCAACAGGTATATCAGATTGTCACTCATATAATTCAGCTTCATTCTGACCCTCCAAAACCAACCTTCCTGGATGGTTGGTCCTTCCTGGATGGATGGTCCTTCCTGGACCCTTTAGGGTCCCTTGAAACCTTAAAGTGCCTAACATCCTCTCGCCTCCCAGGCTTCACAATTTCTCATGTGACCCTGGGCAGTCTCTGTTCCTCCATGACTTTGCTCTGCCTTCACTTCTGCTTACAAACAATTCACTTCTGAACAGGTCCCCAAGGATCTCTCACATATACCAGAGGACACCAGGAGCAAGAAAGGAAATAGAACCAGAAAAGAGATTTATTTCCCATTTCCCAATTCTGGCCACAGGCTCTTTAAGGACAGACATGTGGAATTTGTAAAAAGAACAAAGAAAACAAAGAACAAGGACAGTGATGTCTGTCCTGAGCTGCATGTCAAAGTGGGCTTGAGAGAGGCTCACTTAGTGCATGCCTGTGGGTGGGTGACATTACAGAGACATGCATGTTAACTAGAGAAGTTGAGGTTAATGGCAGAATATCTTTTAAAATCTCCATGATCTTGTTTCTTGAACGTGCAGGGAAAATGTATGTGGAATGAGAACACTATTGATGGTAAGGGTGCTGTGGAATTATGCCCTTTGGTGCTGGCACATCTTCATGGATTGTAAGGCAAGCCTGCATTGAGGCAACCTGGTGACCCGCAAGCATTTGGGAAGTCAGGTCATCTCCTGCTGTGAACATCAAGTAGAAGAGAGGGGGGCAATACAAACCTTTTTTTATGACAAAGTAAGAAAAAATTGGAAGATTAAAAATATGTTAAGATTCAAACTTCAAGTAAAATGACATTATTAACTATTCACTGGGAAGTTATATTAAAATAAAACATACACAAAGAAGTTTAAAAATCAAAGTAAGACTATATTAAAGACCATGCACTAAGGCAGTGAGACAGAACTCAACAACCCTGATTAAAAGGCTGGAGAGATTTTAGAACACAATGATCCACAGGCATATCTGTTTGCTAATTTACTTTATACAAAAGAAAAAAAACAAAAGTTTGAATACAATCCTGACCAGAGATTTGTACTTTTTGTATGCAAAAGTCCCCAACCAAGGTAGGTTTTTACTCCTCCTCAGAGACAGGGTGGAAGTAAACCAGGAAGATTAACATTCAAACTAATGGGTCCAGGTATTTGAGGCAGATATTCTTTGGTGACTAACACTGGCAAAAAGTGTTCAAAAAGAGTTGTATATATTTCAAAGGACCAGATAAGGAATCAGGAATTGCAAATTGCAATCAGATTTCTACAGGAATTATCTGAAAAATAGATGTCAGAGGCCTATAGTCAGAAAGAACATGCCTAAAGGTTTCTGAATCTGGAAATTTGAAGGCCTCTAAGTCATAACAAAAATGTGTTCTTTGCAGTGGAGAGAACCACAACCAAATTCCTTTCAGTGAAGACCCAGTTTGCATCTCCATCAGTTCCTGTAATAATGGAGGGAAAAGAGGGAAGGGTTTTCAGGAACAAGTATAAAGGAAAGAGAAACAAAACCAAGGCGGGGTAGGATCATGGTGGGAAGTGTAGAAGGCTGGTGTGGGGAGGGGGGCAGCAGTAGGGGAAAATGGAGAAATTGTACTTGAAGGACTATAATAAGATGTGAAAGAAGAGTTGTCAGTTCCTAGAAATATAGACACAAGCTCAAAATTGCTGAGAGTCCTTGAAATGAGCCAGGATTGCATCTCCCAGGAGGCTGTGGTTTTATCTCTCTCTGCACTCACTTCCTTTTTTTTTCTCAAATATTAAATGAAACTAATAAGGGTATTCTATATCCTACGACATGGTTGCTGTAATTTACTGTGTCCTGAATAGCAAATAAATGGAACAGAAACACGTTCACCACTTAGACTGCTCTGATGCACTTTTTTAAAATAAAAGCTAAGATTGGAGTTTTAACAGCCTCTTGCAGTTAGTAGGCTTCACCATCACACTTTACCAACAGACTTCCTAGATTTGGGCGACTCCCTCTTCACCAAGAAATACCATCATAACCATCAGGTCAAACTTAGCTTCAGAAGGAGTGTGATTATTTCTAATTCTATGGGCACCAGTCTGAACAAGGATATTTGATCCAAAACTGAGTTTGGATTACTGGTGACTCTAATTATATTCAATTAATAAAAGGGACAGAGCCACATTAAACTTATGCAAATGTGCCTACTTCCATGAAAATAAGACACTCAAGAAGACATTCTAATTTATGGAAAGAAGTCAAACAGAAAAAAAGAGATCAGAATTAGTACCCACAGAGGTGTCTTTTAGCTGCTTCTTGTTTTTCACAACAGTGTCCAGGTGCCCTCCACATGACCCCTGGAAAAAGGACAGAAATTGAATTTTTATAAATCTATCACTTGCTTCCACTGCTAAGCACATGACAATTGCTTTTACTTGAGGGACACTCTGTCAACTTCACTGTAGAGATGGTGCATCTGATACCAACCAATGGTGGGAGCTGGTGAAAATGCAATCTTAAGACAACAACAATGACAATGGCAGTTTTTATTATTGATCATTTGTGACTCAGTGCAAGTCCTCTAAAAATTCTCCACTTTCAGAGCACATCTACTTGAAAAATGCAAGAGATTTATTCAGAGTTTAATAACTGGTGAGGAAAAAAGGGTCACTCATATTTAACACCCATTTTGAGGGTCTCACTTCCAAAGAAACTATAGTTTTCATGACATCACACTGATAATTCCCCCACCCTTTCTCCTGACAAAGTCCATGGTGAAAGTTCTGTAGCCACAGCACAGCTTCATCTTCTAAAAGAGCTTCAGGCTCTCCCTGTTGTACAACCACTGAATGAAGGTCACACTTGTATAGCAGCCAGCACCTCGGTGCCCTTACACTGTGTGACTGGTGCTGTTGACTGGAAAGTTAGCACGTTTACAAAGTACTGTGGGAATCAGACCATGTGACACACAAAGATTGGTCTTGGGACCTGGGGCCACTATGTGCTTCCAGAAATATCAGCCACTCACTGTCCATATTTAAGTTTGTAAAGGTCACCTGAGGATGGCCCTAATCTGTGCAGAAAAATGATTGCCTTTGTTGAGCTGGCAATGTGTAAAGAAAGGTCTGGAAATCTTCTCTGACCCACAGATTATCCCAGAGTGAGCACTGGAAATGTTTTCATGGACATCTCTGTGCTATCAGCACAGGGAACTTGTTCTCAGCTCCTGTGTCCCATAACCTAATCGTTAGGTGAAAGTTTCCTCTCTCATGAACTTTCTTAATCTTAGAACTTATTTCACTTCATGAAATCATGTCCCACTCCTCATATAAGTGTCTGTGCTGTTGGGGAAGGCAAGCTTATATCCTCTGTACAACTCTGGAGCCAAAGAAATTTTATAGTTAGTTGGAAAGCATTTACCTGGGGTTAAATATTTCATTATTTCATAATGGTAGCCCAATCTGGTTGTTGTGACTTTGTATTTGAAGGAGTTTTTTTGTAACTATTTTGAAAGTTTGAACAGGAATTCCTTTCTAGCCTGCAAGCTGAATAACATGCTGAAACTATTTTCTAGGGAGATTTATTTTTTAAGTTTTAACAAAAGACAGGGACCACAGGAATAGAAGGAAACTACTCAAGGCAGTAAAGGCCACACAGGAAAACCCATAGTTAACACAACATTCCATGGAGAAACACTGAAATGTTAAGGACATATAGAGAAAGGTGAGAATAACCTTTTTCCCACCTATTCAACATAGTACTGGAATCCCTGCATGGAACAATTTGTCAAGAAGATGACATATTAGTTACTGAAATTGGAAAAAAAAAGAAGACAGTTGATCTCTTCAACAGACAACTTCACCTTACACATAGAAAACACTAGACATTCTGTCCTCCACACACAAAAATACTAGTGAAAACTAGTAAATTCAGTCAAGCTGGAAGAGACAAAATCAATGGTCATCATCCCTCCCATTTCTTTATAATAATAATGAACAAACCCAAAATGTATTTTAAGAAAAGTTTCACTTCCAACAGCACCATGAAGAATGAAATACTTAGAGAATTGTGATCCAAGTATGTGGAAGATGTATGCACTAAACTACCAAATTATCTGGAAAATGATGAAAATTAAAAACAAATAAGTAGAAAATCATCTATGTTTATGGATTGAGAGATTTCCAGATATATTTGATGAAATTTGTGTCAAAAACCTAACTACGCACTAAGCTCCAAAGACAATCTGACTCTACTCCCTTCCAAAAGTGACCCCAATAACAACTGCCAGGCTGCTCCTCAGCCCCACTCAATGGGATTTTGTGGGCACTGACTGCCTGTTTCAGACTCAGGATAAGAAGACTTGTGACACTGAGGAAGCCACATTTTGCATTTCTATTGAACTTCTGGGCTAAGCTCAACCTGCCTGACCCAGACTCACCTTGGGAGAACAGCACCAACAATGCAAACTAGGTCTTGGCTGAAAGCAATTTAGTTGTGGTTCCCTTCACTGTGAAGAAATAAATTTTTTTATGACCTGGAGGGCTAATGTTCCCTCAGAGTCAGGAACCCTTACATGGGTTCTTTCTGAACCCAGGCCACTGATATCTATTTTTTATAGCACTCAATTAAAAATGAAAAGTGTTATTTGATAATTGCTGATCTTTTATCTGGTCTGTTGAAGCACACATAACTCTTTTTGAAAGCTTCTTGCCAGTGTTAAGAACCAAAGAATATCTATCTCAAATACCTGGTTCCATTACTTAGAATTTTAACCTTCCTGGTGTTCTCATGGCCCAGTAGAAGCACACCTTTGTTGGGGAAATTTAGAGACAAAACGAAAGAGGCCACTTATCAGAATTTCATGAAAAGTTTTGCTTTGCTTTTGTGTAAACTCAATTAGCCATCACACATTCTCACAGTTCCTTCTAAATCTCTCCAGCCTTCCAATCAGGGGTGTTGTGTTCTGATTCACTGCTCTATGACATAGTCTTAGAAATATCTTACATTTATTTTTTAAGTATTTAATGTATGTTTTACCTTAACATGACATCCCTGTAAGTAGCTAAGCATGTTTTCTTACTCAAAAGTGTCTATAAATCCTCAAAATATTTTCTCCTCTCATTGAATGTTTTAAAAAGTTTTCCAGTATACATGCCTCTCTCATAATTGGTGTTCCCAGCAGGAGATGACCTGACTTCCCAGGTCATCTTGTGGACCCAAAGCCTCAAAGCAGCCTTTTCTCACAATCCATGAAGACAGGCCAGCATGAAAGGCCACATTTCCACAATGCCCTGACTATTGCACATCCATTTTCACAGCAACCTCAAGAAACAAGATCATTGAGAGTGTAAAAGACATCCTATCCTCAAACTCAACAATTGAGGTAAACATGCAGGTCTCTGTGGCATCAGCCACCCACAGGCTTGCAATGAATGAGCCTCTCAAGCTCTCTTTGACATGCAGGTAAGGGCAGAAAGTACTGTCCTCATTCTTTGTTCTTTGTTTTTTTTTTTTTTGTTATTATTTTTTTTTAACAAATTACATATGCCTGCCCTTAAAGATCCTGAATTCAGAACCTGGGAAAAGAGAAAAAAATTTCTTCTATTGTTCCACTTCCTGCCCTGCTCCCTGTGACCTCTGGTGTGTTTGAGTGACATTTTTGGGGACCTGTCCAGAGGTGGATTGTGTGTAAGCAGAGGTGAATACAATGTGAAGTCATGGAGGAATTGGGTTGGCTCAGAGTCAGATGAGAAATTTTGAAGCCTTGGAGTTGGCAGGGTGTTAGGCATTGTGTGGTTTGAAGGGGCTCTGAATGCTCCATACAAGAGGGTTTATTTTGGAGACTGAGAATGAAGCTGAATAATATAAGTGAGGGTCTGACATACCTGTTGAGAGAGGAGGCACTGGAGCTTGTGTGGTGAAGTGGGAGTGCCATTCTACCATATCAGGATGGGCATGATGGTAAGACACAGTGTTAGGAGAAAGAATAATGTTTGAATACTCTGATTTGTTTCCTGAAATTGAGACAAGTGGAAAAAGCAGATGTACAAACTAGCAGGGGGTATGACTCCGTGTATATGGGCCAGAAAACAAAGAGGGGATGAAGACAGAATTAAGGTTGGTACTTTGCACAAGTTAGGGTATGGGGTAATGGGGAGCAATCTCTCAAAAGGTACAGTGTTTTATGTGATTAAAATATTTTAGTACTAAGTACACATGATGGCTACAAACATTGTGACTTCAATAAATGCCAGCGAATTGTCCACTTTATTATGATTAATTTTTATTATGTAAAATTTACCTCAAAATAATTATGCTGAATTAAAGAAGACAGATTAAAAAGAGAACATACTACATAATTGTACATATATTAAACTTCAGTATATGCAAACTTACCTATAGAGAAAGACAGAAAATGAGTAATTTCCTGCAAACTCTGTGGGTTGAGTGGGGAATGGGGGAAGGGATTTCAAAGGCATGTGAAAAACTTTTGGGTGAAATAGATACCTGTGGAGTGTGTAGGCATGCCAACACTCATCAGATTGTAAACTTTACAAATATGTGGTTTATTGTTGGTCACCTATACATCAGCCAAGCTGTAATCGATGCATGATGACATGAATTGCTTGTGTGGTCAGGACAGGAGCATATGGTTCCCCTAATATTGCTGTTTCCAAGTGGGCAGACCCAAAATGGTACCCAAAGAAATGCAATAATGACAACACTGTCCATTTTTTAGCACTGACTGTGTAGTGAGTACCTCAGGCACATTAGCTCACTGAATCACCAAAATTAATCAGCAAAATTCATTTACTTCACTTGAGGTTTCTACCTCCTGGCCTTTGCACATGCTGTGTCCTCTGCCTGGAATTCTCATTCCTTCCCCCAACATGAGCTCTAGGTTTGCCTGGGCTCATTCTCTATTAGATGTCTCTTTATCCAAAAAATTTAACTGGTCTTCACGAGCTCAGAATGCTCTATGACTTCTGTGAGGTCATAATGCTCTGTTTTCCCTTTCAACCATTATCATGTTTTTATCTTTTTAATTAATTGATCAAAGAACACCAACACTCTCCTCACCATTTCCCTGGCACTGTTCTAATCATGAGAAAGAAAACAGACAAAATCTCAGACCTCATAATCCTGACTTGGCAGTGAGGGAGTGACACAATAAACCAAACAGTGACAACAATATCGTATGCCAGTGTGTTAGCCTAAAGTCAGGCTTACTTGGGGTGATTTTTTTTGTTCCATTCAAATGTGTTTGCTCAGCACAGAGGATGTGGAGCAGAGAGATCAGAAGATGAGAGTAGATTAAGTCAGAAATAATGAATGCATCAGCTAGAAACTTGGCTTTGCTCTGAGTGAACTGGGGAGGCACTGGGAGGTTGAAAGAAAAAGAAAAACAGATGTGAGTAACCTGTGTTTATGGAAGGCAACCAACGTTTTGCCACCCTGAAATTTTAGTTTAAGGATATTGCTTTTAGGCTGCTCATTAGGGAACAAAACCTAGAAAAAACTGTTAGCCCTATCCACATTTCTGTCTAGAGAATCAGATAGAAATTGTGATTCAGGAGAAAAATTGAGATGTTTACTGTAGGCTAATTTAATTATGTATGGGAAATAAAAGTGTTTCAGGGAGGTGCCTTTTGGCTAGGTAGCCCCTATGCCATATTGATTCTGAGTTGCTCAGAAAAATGTCTGTTGCCATGTAGCATCTGTTCTCAACTACCGACAAAGCACTCATTCTGATTTCCAAAATAGAAGACTCCATTTTCCTTTTTCCTCCTTTTCCAAGAGTGTTTATAACCCAATGTTTCCTCATAGTCATTGGATTTTTATGCTTCTCTGAATTCTCTATGATTATACATTACTAACTTTATTTCCTTCTGCTAATTGTTCACATGAGTTTGATGATTAGCTCAGCCAAAAAATTAAAAGGTGGGAGGGACAGTATTACTATTTTTAGCATCCTCTTTAGCCAGGATTTGTGAGGGTGCTGGGTTGCAAGCAGGGAGTTTGGTGAAAAAAGTCAAGTATAGTCAGTCACCCAGGTAACAGGTGAGGATAGTTGGAGCAGTGTGAAGAAAAAGTGTCAGTTTTTGGATTTGTTCTGAGTACTGAGTCAAAGAATTTTCTTAAGAATTTTTTGTGAGATGTAAGAAAAAGTGAGGAGTGGAAAAAGACAAAGATTTTAAGAAAAATTGTACAGGAGCACATTCAGGTCAATGATTTTCCTAGAATTACAAATCTTAAGGCATCCTGAAGTGCCTTTGGAATGTTAGTTGTCAAGTAAATATTTGGTCATCAACAGTCCAGCTGATGATCATGTCCATCATGATCATGTCCAGTTCATCTCTTTCATGCACTGTCATGCCCCAAATGCCTCCGACAATGCCTGATAGATTATTTCCTTTATTTCTTTTCCCTGTATGAGTTCATTACATGTATACAGAATCTACAAAGGAACGTGTAATGAATAATCAAAATGTCTCCTGAACTATACCATACACAGTATTTCCTATTTGCACGGAAAATACTGCAATACCATGGATTTACCATTAGAACAGGGGGCCCTTATAAATCCATTTGTAGTTGTGAATCACATGAAGACCTTTCTTCAGCATTTGTGCTTTACTTATTTTTGGAAATAAATTAAGTTAAACATAAAAGTACTTCAATGGTATTGAAACTAGCAGGCAGCCTTGCAGGAGACTTCCTGGGCCCAATTTCTCAACAACAGAAGTGGGACTGGAGTCTTGCAGGCAACAAGAAGTGAATAAATATTAATTAAAATTAGGGACGTGTAAAAACAACAACAGAAATGATTAAGTAGTAGTTAATTATAGGCAGTTTTACTTCCTTTTATCCAATGTGCCTATATTTTATTTCTTTTCTTTGTCTGATTGTTTTGGCTACGACTTCCTATATTATGTTGCTAGAAGTGTTGAAAGTTCACATCACTGACTAGTTCCTGATCTTAGGAGGAGAGATTTCAGTTGTTGCCCATTGAGTATGATGTTGACTGTAAGGTTCTCATATGTGGCCTTTATTTTGTGGCAGTGTCTCCCTTTACCACAACTCTGCTGAGTGTTTTTTTTATCATAAATGGGCCATAAACTCTGACAAATGCTTTTTCAGGCTCTATTGATGTGATCAGGTGATTTTTGTCTTTCCTTTTGTTTATGTGATATATTACATTTATTAATTTCCAAATATTGTACCATCCTTGTATTCCTGGGATGAATCCCAAATGATCATAGTGTCTAATCTTTTTATTTCTGGTTGTGGCTTGCCAATATTTTGTTTAGGATTTTAGCATCTATTTTCATAAGCAACCTTGGCCAGTAGTTTTCTTTCTTTGTTGGGTCTATATTTCGTTTGGGGGTTAGTCTGATGCTGGCCTCATAAAAAGACTTTGAGAGTTTTCCCCCATTTAGAATTTTTGGAACAGTTTGAGAAGAATAGGGTTTAGCTCTTCCTTAATTTTTTCTTCTTAAATTCCTTAATTTTTAGCTCTTCCTTAATTTTTTCTTCTAAAATTCTCCTATGAAACTGTTCTATCTAGGGCTTTTGTGTGCCAGAATTTTTTTGCTTACTGCTTCAATTTCACTTACTCTTATCCTCCTGTTCAGGCATTCTGCTTCTTACTGATTCACTTGAGGAAGATTTTATGTTTCTAGAAATGTGTCCATTTCACACAGGTTTTCAAATTTCTTGGCATATAGTTCATCATAGTAATTTCTTACAATCCATTGTATTTCTGTGGTATCAGGTATAATCTCTCCACTGTCATTTCTGATTGTGTTTATTTGGGTCCGCTCTCTTTTTTTCTTGAGGAGTCTGCTTAAAGGCTTGTCGATGTTTTAATCTTTGGAAAGAACCAGCTCCTGCATTTATTGATCCTTTGAATTGTTCTCTTAGATGCTAAGTAATTTAATTCTGATCTGATTTTAATTATTTCCTTTCTTTTTTTTTTTTCACCTCTCAGCCACCTTGTTTCTTACAGAAATGAGGCAGGTCTCTGTATCACATGATACATATGTGGAGATTCCAATCCTCAGAGCTTTAAGTTCTCTTGCTTTCTATCCAAAAAATAATACAAACTTTCCAGTTGTCTGTTGACTATTTAGGTTTGATCATGGAAATGCAGTGGAATGGAAGTCAGAGACCACCCTGAACTTCTTCTGATTCTTCACTGACCAGCTGATGGCCTGGAGGACAAGGCATTATTCCTTCAGACTGCACACAACTCCCTCATCCATCGGAGGTGCATTTCTTTGAGACACCATTTCCCAGGTCATCCTACAGACTTAAATCTGAACCAAATGATACATAGGGACCAGGAGCAGGCTGTTAAACAGCTCACTACTCAGGCGCCTGGGCCAAGAGCTCTGTCTGGACATCCATGGTGAGTGTGACTGACATGAGACAGCAAGCCACTAAGTGATAGTGCAGAGTCCAAAAATGAGCTGGGAAAGTGAGGGAAACAGGCAAGAGCTATCTGTGGCAGCAGAACCATGTGCTCTGCCCTTTGTCATTTCGCTCATTCCCCCTCTGCTGAGAGCAGGTGAGGACTTGTGCAAATGCAGGAGTGTGGGACAGCAAGAGGGCAGCAGGAAGTTGCCTAAATTCTGGCCTTTGTGGATGATTTATGTGTGGTGCTAATAAAATAACATTTCATAAAATTAAAATTTTGTATGTAAAAATTATCATTTTTTTTTATGGCCGAAGACCAATGCAGAAAAGAACATTTCTCCAAACAGGAGCAAAGCATCTGAGACATCTAGCTCAGCCCCTGGAGGTACAGGGAGCCTGTTTGTGTGGTTAGAATTTCTAAGAGTCGACATCCAAGTTCTAGTCTTTGAAAGATTTCAGAGTAAGGGATCTGGAAGAGGAAAGTGTGTTTGTTAGATGTGCATTATGGCTCTTGCTATACTCGGGGCTAAGAGGGCTGCAGAGAATCTGTGGACAGAGAGCAATGCAGCGTACGTATCCCAGGAGTAGCAACAAGATTCTTAGTGAGGAAAATCTCTAGTGTGCTATTGCAGACTATTCTGGACGCTCCATTTTCACTCTGTTTCCATATATAAAATATTAAGTTAAATAAGTCATTTTTTCCTTTAAAAAAGCAGACCAATTATGAAGTAGTGAGGACTCTGGTTCATGACTTAAGAAATATAATTTTCAAATTGTATGCTCCTAGTATTAACAACAAAAAAATAAAAACCCCAGAGAAATCTTGTCAGTGCCCATCTTTCGTCATTTGGACTAAGAACCAAACATTTTTGGTTTCTTGGACAAATCTATTTCAGTTTCTTATGCCCAGAGAACACATTTTTTGATGTGATCAACTACAACCCCAAAAGATTTTAACTCCAATTATGGCACGAGCATAAAATTATTATTCTGTGTCTTATATTTGACCTGTGAGCAAAGCCAGTCCCTGGCTCTTTTCAGTTGGACACTCTTTCTGGTATTTGTGACAGCA
>PVKU01016978.1:0-12838 GCA_004027475.1 Anoura caudifer | reverse complement strand
TTCCCACAGTATTCTTGCGCTCCCCCTGTCTATTTTCTACCCACCGTCTATGCTAGTTATTCTCTGTACCTTTTCCCCTCCCCTCCTCCTCCCACTCCCCTGTTGCTAACCATCCATGTGATCTCCATTTCTGTGTTTCTGTTCCTGTTCTATTGTTTGCTTAGTTTGCTTTTGTTTTAGGTGTGGTTGTTAATATCTGCGAGTTTGCTGTCTTTTTACTGTCCTGTTTTTTATCTTCTTTTTCTTAGATAGGTCCCTTTAACACTTCATATAATAAGGGCTTGGTGATGATGAACTCCTTTAACTTGACCTTATCTGAGAAGCACTTTATCTGCCCTTGCATTCTAAATGAAAGCTTTGCTGGATAGAGCAATCTTGGATGTAGGTCCTTGACTTTCATGACTTGGAATACTTCTTTCCAGCCCCTTCTTGCCTCTAAGGTCTCTTTTGAGAAATCAGCTGACAGTCTGTTGGGAACTCCTTTGTAGGTATCTGTCCCATTCTCCCTTACTGCTTCTAGAATTCTCTCCTTCATTTTAATCTTGGCTAATGTAATTATGATGTACCTTGGTGTGTTCCTCCTTGGGTCCAACTTCTTTGAGACTCTCTGAGCTTCCTGGATTTCCTGGAAGTCTATTTCCTTTGCCAGATTGGGGAAGTTCTCCTTTATTATTTGTTCAGATAAGTTTTCCACCTGTTGCTCTTCCTCTTCCCCTTCCAGTACCCCTATAATTCGATGTTGGGACGTTTAAAGATGTCCTGGAGGTTCCTAAGCCTCTCCTCATTTTTTTGAATTCTTGTTTCTTCCTTTTCTGTTTGGTTGTTTCTTTCTTCCTTCTGGTCCACTCCATTGATTTGAGTCCCAGTTTTCCTCCCATCTCTATTGGTTCCCTGTGCGTTTTTCTTCATTTCACTTATTGTAGCCTCCGTAGCCTCCATTTGTTCCTCTAATTTGTGAGCAAAATCAGCCAATTCTCTGAGTATCCTGATCACCAGGGCTTTGAACTGTGCATCTGATAGGTTGGCTATCTCTTGTTTGCTTAGATAAATTGGCTCTGGGGCTTTGATTTGTTCTCCCATTTGAGTCATTTTTGGGGTTTTTTGTTTTTGTTTGTTTGTTTGGTTTTGTTTTGTTTTGTTTTGTCTGGTCACAGCTGTTAGATAGTGAGGGGCGGAACCTTAGGTGTTCCCCAGGGCAGGGCAGCCCAGTTGCTGGGTAGGGATGCTGTATGTGGGGGCGGGGTCCAAGACAGAACAATGGCTCTTGCTCCACTCTCTCTTGGATTCCAGTCCCTTCCACCGCTTCCCCTTTGCCTGGATTATCTGCGTGCAAATGTGGGACCACCTGGTCAGCCAGCCACCTTACACAGCCTCACTGGGTCTGCACCATTGCACCCTGTGCCTGGGGTCTGCTAGCTGCTGCCTGTGCACCTGGAGTCTGCTAGCTGCCACCTGTATGCCTGGGATCTGTCAGCCACTGCCTGTGTGCCTGGGTCCTGCAACCTCCACTTTTTCCTGCTGTGACTCCTTCTCTCTTACCGGTCTGGATGAATGGTTGTTGGACTTTCATACAGTTCAATTTTTCTATCAGTTCTGGTTGTTTTCTTGTTTCTAAATCTTTGTTGTCCTTAATTTTGGTTGTGGGAGGAGGCACAGTGTGTCCACCTACACCTCCATCTTGGCCGCTATTTAGTTCTTTATCTGGAGTTTTGTTCTTTTCTTTCATTTGGGACATGTTTCTTTGTTTCCTAATTTTGGCTCCCCCCACTCCCCCCACCCATGTTTGTTTCTGTGTTTTAGACAGAGCTGCTCTGTCTCCCAGGCTTGGTAGAGTGGCTTTATATAATAGGCATCTTGTAGGGTCCAATGGCAGAACCTCCCTATAATCACCTAAGCTCTGCAGGTTGGTCTCCCCTGTGAGCTTTGCATACCCCTCCTGTTGTAGTTGAGCCTTGATTGCTGTTGGCACATCAACAGGAAGAATTTGCTCCAGGCCAATCAGCTGCAAGGACTGGCTGTGACTACCAGCCACCGTGCTGGATCAGCTGTGCAAGGCCCACCACACAGAGCAAGACTTATTTCAGCGGGATTCTGTTGCCTGCTAAGTCTACCCCTTGAGTGTGTTGCTGGTGGTGGTAGTTGGGGGCAGTGCTTCTATGTGGTCTGAAGCAGTCCACCAGGTGCTCTGGCTCTAGAGCCACCTAGGAAGTGCAGATCATGGTCAGCTGCTGCCTGTGTTCTGCCTGGGGCCACCCAGCATAAGCTACAAAGCTAACCGCAGGTGGCTTCTACTTTTGCTGGGCCTAGAGGTGCCCAAGTGAGGCCAAGCTATGAACTGAGGCTAGCTGCCACTAGTGTCATGCCTGGAACTACTTAGAGGTACAGGGCACACTGAGGCCAGATGCTTTGTGTTTGAGAGATTTTAGGAAAACCTGAAGCATGAGCCAACACAGGCCCTTCAAGGGAAACAACTTGGGTGGGCCCAAAAGTTGGGTGGAGCAGGGACTCAGAATCACCAGGGTGGGACAAACTGTAAGCCAGGTGGTTCAAGTCTCAGATATCAGCCTGCTGGCTCCATTGGAGGAGGGCTCATCAAAGGAACAATGGCCTCTGCCAACACTTCTGTCTGGGAGAAAGCTGCCCACCCCCACCCCTCAGCTCTTGCTCTGATGCTAGACAATTCAGTTCCTCCCCATATGTCTCTGGTGTTTCATGGGGCTGCTCCATCCAGCACTAGACCTCCGAGTGAGTGAGTCTGAATAAGTCCATGCATGAGCTCTTTAAGAATAACTGCCTGGAATTCCAGAAGCCTTCTGTCTTCCTCAACCTCAATTCTCCCTGGGTTTTATAGCCAGTAGTAATGCGGACTTCTCTCCCTGGTACTGGAACTCTGGGCTGGGGGGTCTGGTGTGGGAATCCTCATGGGGTACCTCTGGAGCTCAGATATCTCTCCTGATTTTTGTCTGCTACACATGGGTGTGGGACCAGCCCATTCCACGTCTCCACCCCTCCACCCCTCTTTTTTATTTCCTTAGTCATAGCATTTCGATTCAACCAGATTTCAAGTAGTTCTGAATGATGGTTGTTCTGCAGTTTAGTTGTAATTTGGGTGTGGTTGTGGGAGAATGCAAGTACCACATTTACCTATGCCACCATCTTGACCAGAAGTGTCAAACATTTGTTTTAGAGTATGCTTTCTGTAACTACAAAACCAGTCTGTTTAAAGATCGATTGAGACTTTTTTAGCTGAGGTGTAATTGATATGTAACATTGTATTAGTTTCAGCTGTACACCATAAGGATTTTTTTTAAATCTGTACCTGAGGATATGTTTAATGATTTTTAGAGAGGGAGGAAGGAAGGGAGGAAAGGAGTGAGAGAGAAAAACAACAGTGTGAGAGAGACATCGAATGGTTGCCTCTCATACACCCCCACTGGGGATCAAAGCCACAACCATTTGGTGTGCAGGACAACACTCAACCAACTGAGGCACCCAGCCAGGGCACAATGTAGTGATGTGTTATTTTGTATTGCATAATTATGAAATGGTTACCACAGTAAGTCTAGTTAACATCCATCACTATGCATAGTTACCGAAAGAGTTTTTTTTCTTGTGACTAAAATTTTTAATATTTATTCTCAGCAACTTTCAGATGTGCAGTACCATATTATTAACTGTAGTCACCATGCTATATGTTACATCCCAGGACTTACTTATTTTGTAACTAGAGATTTGAACCTTTCAGCCCCTTTCACCCATTACACATACACACACACACCACCACCACCACCACCACCACCACCACACCACCACACCCCTTACCCCCGCTACCCCCGCTCTCTGGCAACCAACAATCTGTTCTCTATATCTGTGAGTTTGGATTTGTTTGTTAGATTCCTCATATAAGTGAGATCATGTGGTATTGTCTTTCTCTGTCTGACTTATTGCACTTAGCATAATGCCCTCCAGGTCAAAATGTCCTTTTTTATGGCTGAATAGTTTATACAAGGAGGGTACCAAGAAGATTCCAGAATTTATTTATAAAAATTGTGTATTTATTCTTACATGTTTAAACTTTAGTCACCTTCAGATTACTTTCCATTTGATGCAATACACCTATCAAGACAGTTTTTCCATTGCTCAAAACAGTGTTTGAACTTGTTGATCTTGATGCTTTTTACTGCTTCTGCCATTGTTTCACCTCCCCACATAAGCAAAATATTTCTCTTTGAAGACTTTTTTCATCTGGGGAAACAAAAAAATAGCCACTCAAGGCAAGATCAGGTAATTGGGAGGGCGGGGCATGGGGTCATGCGGTTTTTGGTCAAAAGCTACTGAACACTCAACGACATGGTGTGGTCTGGTGTGCTCATAAATCACCCATCATGAAACGAGCAAATGTGTTGAAAGAATCTTCAAAAAAAATTCACTGAAGCTGAATGCAGCCTCTTACAACAATGCCAGCTGTTACATTGCCACAGATGGGTTCCTGGAACACTCACTTAGCCAGGAAAGCCTGTACTACAAGGGGCCCACCTTCCAGGGTTTTTTGGGTCTCCCCTCTTATACCATATCTTTATCCATTCTCCATCCATCGATGGACGCAGGTTGTTTCCAGGACTGAGATTTCTAAGAAATGGAAGTTGTAGATAAATTGCTTTCTCCTATAAATCCTCAAAGCTACTTACACATATCAGTCCTCAAATATTGTAATTACTTGCTTAATTTTGGTACTAATTGTTAATGTGGTGGAACCAGAGTAAAAAAGTTTTATATCAACAGGCTAACCACATAAGCTAAAGGTTTAAATAATGGGTGTGAAGGTTTAAATACATTATCTTCTATCCTAACACATAAGGATAGTTAATACTTTGAAGAGACAAGCTTTTCTACGAGTTTGCATCATCTTGTGCAACTGTTTGATTTTAAACCTCCCTTTTGGTAAGGTAATTATTTTCATTATTTTTGTTCTGACTTGTTTTCCACCTTACTTTAAAGCTACAGGTAGTTTTTGTGGTTTATCACCTTGAATCACAAAAAGTCAGAAATTCTCCCCCAAAATAAAATGAATTCAGAAAATAACTTCTGAATATTTACATAATGGTAATGTATCTTTTATTTTCCTCATTTATTAAAAAAAAGACCTGCCAACTTTTAAAAAAGAATATTAAATATAGTGACAATACTTACAGTATAATCCATGTATGTCTGGAAGAAAATATACCAAAAATACAGAATTATCACTGATGGATTTTGAATGATTTATTATTTTTACAGATTTTTCAAATTTCTACAAATAGTGTACTTAACACTTACTGTAACCAAGAAAGTAAACATGTATTCTTATTTAGGTATTAGAAAAGTATATTAAGTTTGTCTTTGAGTTTTTAGATATTGATTATTGATTATTAAATATCCAAAAGTATCAAAGACAGGAAACTTTTTAGGACTAAAATAAACTCACTTTAAACTCTAAGATTGCTGTATTTGTAAGCATTCAGGTTTCCTTTAAAAGTAACTCTTTTCTTCAGGATTCAAAATCATGCAGAATAGAGCCTGATAAGTCTGAAGTGGAAAACTCAGGTTTTGATGCAATGAGCGAAGAAGAGCTTCTAGCAGCTGTTTTAGAGATAAGTAAGAGAGAAGCTTCACCGTCTCTGAGTCATGTAGATGATGATAAACCAACCAGCAGCCCAGATACTGGATTTGCAGAGGATGATATTCAAGAAATGCCTGAAAATCCAGACCCTATGGAAACTGAGAAACCCAAAACAATCACAGAGCCAGGTAGGATTAATGAAGATATCTGTTAAACAAAGCACAGCTGTGTTCCAAAGCTTTAATGTGACAAATGGCTTCTAAATAATGGGAGGTAAGATGGATCTGTATAGTGTGTAACAGTTAATATTTTCATGCTTTTTTTAACAGTTTAAAAAAATGAGAAGTAAATAATGTGAGTAGTACCCAGAGGCCAATGGTAAAATATGCCCTGTTCTTTTAAGTGTGCATCAGAAGAAAAGTTAGTATTTTTATGTGCATTTAATAAATGTTTGTGTTAGTTTTTGGTCACTTTTCTGTCATCACTGGTCTCTCAGAAATGTGTGTAACTCTTTCTTCATTCTTCTATATCTGAACTGGTAGTAAGTTTTAGTGTATAGTCGTCCCTCAGTATCAGTGGGGGATTGGTTCCAGAACCCCTGAAGATACCAAAACTTGCAGATGCACAGGTCTCTTATGTAAAACAGCATAGTATTTAGGTATAACCTGTGCACTTCCTCCCATATACTTTGAAGTCATCTCTAGATTATTTCTAATGCCTAACACAACGTAAATGTTACGTAAGTAGTCGTTGTACTATATTGTTTGGGGAACAATGAGAAGAAAAGAAGTCCGTGCACGTTCGTTCAGTCCAGATGAAGCTAACATAGGCCTTAACTACTAGTATACATCAGCAACAGGGTAGCGTTTTCTTCCAAGTATTTTTATCAGTGATTGGTTGAATCTTTGGATGCAGAACCCATAGATATGGAGGGTCAGCTATATAAATTATTCAAGTTCTTCGTTCTCCTTTGGGTCCATTCCTTCATAATCGTAGAAAGACCACTGAACTAAGAGATCTCTTGTCTTGGCTATACCACTTACTAGCTATTTTCTTACTCTGTATGGGGCTCTACCAGACAAATTTCAGAAGGTTTAAAATAGAATGTTAGATAGTATATACATCTAATGTAAAGTGTTATACAGAAAAATTATTTTTTGTGGTCATTATTATTTATATTTTGTTATTTCTCAAGCTATCCATGGGAACAACCAGGCTGAGCCTCCTTACCTTGCACTATGGGTATTTTAAAAATTTTAGGTAGAAAATTTTTACTGTGTCTTTCTATGTCCAACTCTATTTTTTTTTCCTCTGATGTCGCTAATATCTATATCTGCTTTGTTAGCTAATGTGTTTTTAATAATCAAGCCTACGATTTTGGAGATGAAAAGAATGGCACTGTACCACAGAATTATTGTCTGTATTCTTGGGGTTAGGACCTTGTCAATTTTGAATTATTTTATGTGCAAGTGAAAAGAATTAGTATATCCTCAATTTTTCTGGAAAAAAACATTGATGATTTTTGTTTGTAGGTGTTCCCTTTTTTATCCCTCTTGATGCAAGTATTCTTATGAAATCCCCTTCTCATAATAAACTTATGATTATTGTCCTTAGATATCATTGGTTAATATTAGCTCTTTTGTCCCCTGTCCATTTATTTCCTGCTTTCAGCTCTTAATTTTTTGCTTAGTCCTACATCTCCTTAAAATTAACAAAGGCAGTTATGTACAATTTGTTCTAGGTTATCTATGCCAGTGGAGGAGAACACTGAGGTTATCAAAACCATCAATGATCACAGTTAGTTTTACTACTATAGCAGCTTTGGGGAGAGCAAACTTAAGTACTTTATAGACTGTAGAGGGTGGGGCAAAAATAGGTTTACAGTTGTTTGTATGGAAAATAATACAATAACTAATTAATAATGTAAGAATAAATTGTGTTTCGTGTACTCACAACTGTTAAGCCTACTTTTGCCCCACCCTGTATATAAGATCCTCTGTTCTCATATTTCCTCACTGTGCAACCTGCTTCAGTGCCTGCAGCCTATCGGCAGAGGCCATGCAATGGTTCAAGTCTTCCCTCTTTTCTAATTACTTCTGTTTTGCCTTAGTTTGCCCATCTTTAAAACACCTTTAAGACTTTTATGTGCCTCTTCAGCTACTGCCCCCTTTCTTTGATCTCTCCACAGCAACAGTCTTTGAAAGAATTGTTTAACTTATACTTTGTACTTTCTTATCACCTCTCATTCTCTCCTCAGCTCTGTCCAAGTGGTCTTTCATCCCCACCGCTTACTGAAATGGTGTTTTGGTAAAGTTTACATTAGAAGTACTTCATAATCCACCACTCCCTTCTTAACATTTAAAACTTTATAAACTTCTTCTCTGAGCTTCCATCATTCCATATTTTTTGGATTTTTTTTTCTTTTTACTAAACTATTCATTTCGGGTTTGTTTGTTTGTTTCCCTTTCCTCATCCGAACTCTAATTGTTGGAGTATTCCAGGATACTGTCCTTAGCTGTATCTTCTTTTCTACCTAAACTCTCTCCCTAAGTGATAGGTAGTACCATAACCTCATATACTGATGAAATACCAAATTTACATTCCTAGCCTAGATCTCTCCCCTGAGCTTTAAACTTGTCTGTTGAAATGCCTGCTTGAAATGTCCATTTGGCTATTTAATTTTTATCCCTGTTCTCCAAATATGCCTTCCCCATATCAACAAATTGGTACCATGATAAATCCAGTTGCTCAGGCCAAAAAATGTCTCCCTTGATTTGTTTTACTTCATACCTTGCATTCAGTCCATCAGTAAGTTTAAACAGCTGTACCTACAAAATATGTTCTGAATCCAACCATTAATCAGCATCTTCATAGCTACAACTCTAGTCTTCCATATCTCACCTGGGCCACCACAACTGATCCCTAATGTCTTTTCCTCCACTCTTGTCCCCTACAGACCTTCTTTCATGAACTAAGCAGCTAAAGTAATCTTTCTGAACTATAAACCACAGACACTTTTCTGCTTAAAACTTGAGACTTCCCATTACACTTAATCCAAGTTTCTTACATAAGCCATCTCTACTCTACTCCTCTTTCACTCTGCTCTTTCAGCCATAATGACATTTTCTTTCTCTGTCCCTCAAATATGTTAAGTTCATTCTCATCTCAGCCTTTGCACTTAAGCTTCTTAAGCACAAGAGCCACCTTGCCTTAATTATCACTATATCCATCCCTTGCTTCTACAACAGTGCCTGGCACATAGTAGATTCCCAATAGTTATTTGGGGCCCAAAAGATTGACTGTCTCGTGAATCAGCTGAGGAGGGTCAGGAATGCTGACTGACTAAGGTTTCATTGTCCCCAGGCACTAGCCAGAGGGAACAGTGTGTGCAAAGGCCTAGATATGAGAAAGGCCATGGCAAGTTTGTGAACCAAAAACCAAGTTCAAAATGAGCTACATGACTGGAGCATAGTGTTGGGGGGGCGAGGGCGGGGGACAAGAGATAGGACTAGACAAATTTTTACATGACCTAAAGCCATGTTTAGGAGTTTGGGCTTCCCCGCCCCCCCCCCCAAAAGCATTAGGAAATTATTGAATAATTTTAAGCAAACAAGTATTTGATAAAGAATTATATTTTTAAAAGATCAATGTGTAGTTTATAGATTAGAGAAGAATCAAAGTAATCCTGTGAGACCTGTTAGAAAGTTATTGCAATAGTCCAGACCAAAAGTTAATGGTGCCCTTTTGGCATTGAAAAGAAAAAAAGTTGATGGATTCAATAGATAGGAAAACATGTTTACCTGATATGAAGGATAAGTGAAAAGTGAAAAATGACTCCCAGGTTTCTGTCATTAAAAAAAACGTGGGTGGACAGTGATCCCTTTCACTGAAATACAGAATGTAATAGTAAAGGAGCAGATTTTAGCTGGGGTGGGGGCAGAGGTGGGAAATATATTTAGTATAAGAATATTGAGTTTTGACACACGGTTCCCCTTTGATCCATTGTGCAGATTTCTTAAAAGTATTATTTCATGGTCATATTTGTTCCCATAGATCTTAAGTAGTTTTTGTACCCATCTGATAATCTTGTCTTAAAGATAAATAACAGGGTATATGTTAATTTCAGCACCTCAATGTGAACTTTCTTGATTTGTTTTCTATCATGTGGATTAATTGCTAGTGTAATTCCAGGATTGTGTGAAGTACATTGTTAAATTGAATGCTGAAAATCACTGGTTAAAAAAATTGTACCTCTGTATCTTTTTTATATGTTTTGATAATAAAGTAGTAATACTCATCTTATGCCCTAAAATAGTAGCCTCAACTCCTAAATCTTTCTTCCACTTGAAATGCTTAACATCATCTAACTTTGAATGTCTCAGTTCCAAATTTCTATAGGTAATCTGATTGGTTGACTCAAATATTTGTTCCTGGTTCATTAAGCTAAGGCTGAAGTGATAGGCAGATTTGTATAGACTTCAGAGCTGCCTCTTCGAGGCTGTGGAAATAATTGTTTCTCCAAGCATGGAGAAAAGGAAAAAATCATTAATATCCCTAGTATAATTTTTTAATGAGGTTTTTTTTAACATTTTATTTATTTATCTTTAGAGGGGAAGGGAAGGAGAGAGGGAAAGAAGGAAAGAAATATCAATGTGTGGTTGCCTCTCGTGCGTCCCCCGCCAGGAACTGACCCGCAACCCAGGCACGAGCCCTGACCTGGAATCGAACTGCGATCCTTTGGTTCACAGGCCCGCGCTCAATCCACTGAGCCACACCAGCCAGGGCCCTAGTATAATTTTTAAAAATTGGGATCATACTGCTTTTTGTTCTTAGTATATATCCTGAGTTTTTTCCTCTCGTAATGAATAATGCGTTAGTGTTAATGGTAAATATTTAGTCAGCAGTTCAGTACAATTTTAAAAATGATGACTAGTTGCTGATTGATAGAGTCTGAAACCAAGTTGCTATAAACTTCAGAGTTGTCATTGCTATAGAAAAATATCATTTGAATGGTTAAAATGCAGTTTGGGGGCAGGTAAAGAGCATATACTAATTTTAAAACAATCTATACAAAATGAACCTGTAAAGGTAATTCTTATTGATCAGTTGGTTTTTTTTTATGAGAATTTCTTTAACTTGTTATGGTGAGAATTCTTGCTTTGGTAAAATGTTCGAGGTAGGTGGGTACATAGGTAGGTAGAGTCCTCTTGTCCCTACTTATCTTTAATACTTGACAGTATTACAAATTACAGTGAAATGTTGTTGCTCCACAGTTCAGATAACCAGAGCAAATTCATGACTGTAATGTTTATGCCAGCTATCCATAGGCTAGAGACTGAAGAAGAAAAAAAAGAAATTGATGATTAATTTTTCTCTTACTTCACTGGATGAATATTCTAAATATACATGTTGTCATATACTTATGTGGTACATGAGATATTTATTACATGTTTTATGGAACTCTTGATTCAGAATATGTATAAGGCTTATTTGATTATTAATGCAAAAACACGTAACATACATTGTAATAAATGGGGTAAATCTCATTATTAGCTTAATGATTCTAGCCTAATTCTTAATTTACTCTAAATAATACGTTTTCCTAGTACTTGGTCATGTGACATTATGACCTATGGATATGGCTGTTTAATTCTCCATCCTAACCATAGTGCTTCTGGTGATTGATTAAGTTTCAGAACCATTGCTGTAGATCAGTGGATGTCAAAGAAGGGCAGTTTTGTTCCCCAGGGGACATTTCACAATGTCTGTTACTTTTGGTTGTCACAACTGGAGGTGGAGGGGTTGGTACTGGCATCTAATAGGTACAGGCCAAGGATGTTGCTAAACATTCTACAATGAATGGGACAGCCTTCCCCAACAACAAAAAAATTGTCCTACCCAAAATGTCAATAGTCCTGAGATTGAGAAACCCTGGGCTAGATTGTAGTAAGATGAAATTGTATGTTCCGTTGTGGTAAATTACTCTGAACAGTAGATGTCACTCTAGTACAGAGATTTCAGTTTATTAGAGAGGATTTCCCAGTTATGTTATGTTCTGCTTCCTCAGATCCAGCCAGTTTTACCGAGATAACTAAAGACTGTGATGAGAATAAAGAAAACAAAACCCCCGAAGGATCTCAAGGAGAGGTTGACTGGCTTCAGCAGTTTGACATGGACCGTGAAAGGGAAGAGCAAGAGCTTCAGCAGGCCTTGGCTCAGAGCCTCCAGGAGCAAGTAAGAGATAGTCATATTGCTACTTTCTCCATACCTGTCCTTCCCAAGAAATAGAATAGTAATAACAATAACAAACAAGTGTTAAGCACTTACTGGGTGTGAGGCATTGTTCCAGGTGATTTGAATACAATATCATTGATCTACCAATATAAACAAAATAAAAACTACTTTGGAGCTTTGCATTGGATTTGAAACAGATACAGTGATAGTTTTTCTGTTTCTGAAAATCCAAATGCAACAAAATATATTGTTGATTACCTCCCATTACAATAATTCACTGCATGCTAAAACAAGAGGGGTTATTAGACCCCATCCCGGTCCAACCTGTTTGCAAGCTGTAGAAACAGCCTGAATAACAGCACGATTTTATCTTTAATATTTTAAGGCAATGTATTTGTTTTGGTCATTTTCTCACAAGATGAGTCCTTCCCTATGAATTATTTGAAGATAAAATTCTTAGAAATATTATCTGATACTTAGATTTTAGTCATATACTAACATTTATCTGCTCTTTTCTTTATGTAGTAGTCTATTCTTTAATTTTTACTTCTTTATACTTACATTTGCCAAAGCTGTCTTATTTGCACGGTTGTAGTCATTAAGGTATCAGACTAAAACATGATGTCTTTGCACTTTTCTAATCCTGTACAATTCAAGTCATGTTAGTAATAAAAATTTACCAAGATTCCCTAGAATGAGCAGTTTTAGTGTTTATAGACAATCAGATTAAGAAATCTAATTTCTCTAGAAGAGTGGGTCCCAAGGTTAACTACACATTAATATTGCCTGGGAAGCTTTAAAAAATGCTGGTGCTTGATTCTGATGTAATTGATCTGGGCTCTGGTGTGGGCATGTAGATTTCTTAGTTTTCTTTTGGGGAAGGGGATTTTTTAATTTAATTTTTTTGTATTTTTTTAAATATATTTTATTGATTGTACTATTACAGTTGTCCCATTTCTCCCCCATCATTCCCTGCCACCATGCACACCCTCTCCCACCCACATT
>PVKU01016977.1:0-12764 GCA_004027475.1 Anoura caudifer | reverse complement strand
GGTCTTGCTGCAGCAGAACTGAGGCTCAGCTGCTCTGAGCCCTGGCACCCAGCTGTTGGGGTTTGGCAGGGCGTGCTTACCTTTGCTGCTCCCTGCTGCTATTGCCCAGCCCTCTCTCCCCTCCCCATTTATCCTTGCAGGCCAGGAGGGGGTCAGAGGAGGGGTGTGCAACCCTCCAATCCAGTGTGGAGGAAGTGGGCAATTCAGATCCGGGGTCTTGCTGCCACTGCCCACCAGGATTCCTTGGGTGGCCCAGCAGTGTCCATGTTGCGGGCTATCTGAGCAGTTCTGCCATCACAGTTGGGCCTTGTTGTCTTGGGGTCTGAGTGCCATCAGCGGAGGGCCAGGTAGATGGAAGTGACAGTGAGATAACAAGCAGCCTGCGCCAACTCTCACAGCACTCCACTGCCACCCCGGTGCCTCGCCCTGTGGCCTGGGGTGCCTCAGCCTGCCCCAAGCCCACCCAGACACCAGCCTGGCGCCAGGTCCCACCTGCCCCTGGCTGGCTCTGGCAGCTTCTGTCCCAGGTGACCAAGTGCGGCTGTGTTCCTGTCCAGATTTTGGGTCCGCCGTTTGCCCTGTGACCTCAGTTCTCTGATGGGGTCAAGAAAATGTGTTGAGTTGCAGTTTGTTGGGGGGTGGGAGTGATGTTTGTTCCAGCTGTCTACCTCTCTGAGCTGACCCTGGTCTTGTATATGACCTGAGGTCAGGTACAGCCTCTGATTTTGCCATAGAAGTACCTAGTGTTTCAGCACATCTGTTGAAAGATTGCTCTTTATTCACCAAGAGGTGAGGGGACAGGGACATTGGGAGGGCAGGTTGGCACAGAGACTCCAATCACGGGGTCTGAGCCGTCAGCGGGGCTCCATTGAGTCTGGATCTGTATTTCTGTCCTTGTCACATGCAGTGGGCTCTGTGTGGGTCTGCTCCCAGACTCCCGCTGCAGCTCCACCGATCTCTATTTCTCCTTGTGACCAGAGCATACCGTCTTGATTAGTTTGCTGAGAATTTCTGTTGAACTGAAATGAGTGTTGGATTTTTTAAAATTCTTTTTCTGCACCTAAGCATATGCCAATAGCTTTTCTTTTTTAGTTTGTTAATGTGATGAATTACATGGACTGATGTTCACATGTCAAAGCAACTGTATTCCCGGATGAACCACACTTGACTGTGATGCGCCATCCTGTCTGTATTCCGAGGAACTCAGTTTGCTACAACTGGATTAAGGATTTGGGTTTCTTTTCGTAGGAGGGACACCAGTCTGTAGTTTTTTCATATAATGTCTTCAGTTTCCTTGTCCAAACTTCTCGTGGTCATATTGCATTACCTAGATCCCTTATATATCTCTAAATTCGATTTGCTAACACTTTGCTGAAGAGTCTTGTTTCTGTGTTGCTGAGGCGTATTGGTCTGTCGTTTCCTTTTTTTAATGTCTGGGACAATTTTGGTATCAGGGTAACCCTGACCTTATAAAAAGAAGTTTTCCCTCCCCTTCTATTTTCTGGAATAGATTATATAGATTTGGTATTATTTCTTTCTTAAATGCCTTTTTAAAGATTTTTATTTATTTGTTTTTAGAGGGGAAGGGAAGGAGAGCGAGAGAGAAACGTCAATGTGTGGTTGCCTCTTGCGCATCCCCCACTGGGGACCCAGTCTGAACCCCAGGCTTGTGCCCTGACTGGGAATCAAACTGGCAACCCTTTGGTTCTCAGGCCGGCGCTCAATCCACTGAGTCACATCAGCCAGGTCTCTTTCTTAAATGTTTGATAAATTTACCAGGAAAATCACCTGAGTTTGAATGCCCACAGACTTGGTTGTATGACACATTTATTTCCTGTGGTTCTTAGGTCAGAGGTACAACGTGGGTCTCCTGGGGCTAAACCCTGGGTATGGGCAGGACTGCATTCCTCCTGGAGGCTCCAGGGAAGAATCAGTTTCCTGGCCTTTTCCAGCTTCTAGAAGCCCCCAAATTCCCAGCTCCCAACCTGCCCTCCACCTTCAAAGGCAGCCTCAAGCATGTCTCTGAGTTTCCATCCTCACAACTTCTGACCTGACAAAGGTTCTGTGATTTTAAGGACCCATGTGAGGACACTGGGTCCACCTAGGTAACCAGGAAGCTCTCCCACCTCAAGGCCATCACCTTAATCATGTCTGCAAAAGCCCTTGCCCCGTGAGCTCCATAATCACCGGTGCAGGGCATTAGAATAAGGATACCTAGGAAGGGCCGACCTTCTGCCTCCCTGTGCAGAATGGGCTGCAGGTGGGGGAAAGGGGGATCCCAATGGTAGAGGCTAAGATAGGCAGGACAGGCAAAGGCCCTAAACTCCCTTCCTGTGGGGATCTGGGGGCAGCACTAGATGGTCCAGGAGGCAGATAACCTGTGTTCCCACAGACACACCCCCATCCCCCTAGACTGGGCAATGTCAGGCCTCCAGGGCCTGGGTGGGTGGTGCGATTGTCACCCTCATTTTCATCAGGGCAAATGTGAAGCACCCACTTTTGAGCTGAAGCTCTTGGCCAAGTGTTGGTGGGAAGGAGACAAGTCTGTAGCCCAAGAAGCCTCATCCTGGCAGATCATCAGGCAAACACCTCCCCATGTCTCCATTTCCCCGTAGCTAAAAGGGGATCGCTGACTTAGAGGGACTCTCCCACTCCCCTGTGATTTGGAGCTAGGGAAGTCCTGGCCCCCTCCCAGGGCCCCTAATAACCCAGTCATCAGGCTGTGGCCCGACAGAGGACGGTTAAGAAGGGATTCCCCAGGCTGGCAGTTGGTGCTGTGCTCATCTGATATGTGGTGGAGACTACAGGACCCTGGGGCGGGCAAGGGCACAGGGACACTGGGGCGGGCAGGGTGGCACAGAGACTCCAGTCATGGAGTCCAAGCCGTCTGCCGGCTCAGCTGGGTCTGGAACTGTATTTCTGTACTTCCTTTTTTTAAATATACTTTTAAATTTAGAACAGGTTTAGATTTACACTGTGCACCCAATTTCCTCTATTATTAACATCTCACAATGGTATGATTTATTTGTTATAATTAATGACCCAATATGATACATTTTGTTAACTAAAATCCTTGGTTTATTCAAATGTCCTCCTTATTTTTCCCCCAATGTCCTTTTCCCGTCCAGGATCCCAGCCAGGCCCCACATGACATCTAATAATCTCATCTCCTTAGGTTCCTCTGGGCTGTGATGGTTTTTAGACTCCAGGCTCATCCTGTACATTTTCTGCCTCAGTCCCAGAACCAGCCATTTCTCCAAGGACCCCGATTCCTTTTCGTGGAGATGCTGTTAGATGCTGTCTGGGCACCGGGGAGCTGGTTGCTCTTGGGGTGTCCTTGCCTCTAGGCCCTCGGCCGAGAGAACAAGCAAGTGTGCGTGCACTAACTGGTGTGCAGACACACACGTATGAAAGTGTCTTCACACGTAGCCATCCGTAACTTCAAACTCGTCTCCAGTGCTAACCCACCGCCACAGGGATCTCTCTCATCTCCTCCCGTGCCTGTCTGCAACCCCCTCCCCAGTAGGGAGGACCCAGCTCCCAACACCCTCCGTCCATTCCCTTCCCTGATCCCGTTCAGTGTTGCTGCGCAGCCATATTGGATAGTAAGCCCTAGGGTAAGTAACTTGGTCAACCGGAACACTGTGCTGTGTGACGTACCTGCGCTTTCAGTCTCGCAGTCGCCACTCATTCCCAAAGGGATTTAGGTCAGCCCCGTCTCTCCGCACCCCCTCCAGGGAGCTCGTTTCACACCTTGGTAACACAGGTAGATGTTTTGTCACCTGCTGCATTTGTGTTTCTTTGTATTGACAGGTGGTACCCCGTTGCAGGGAGTACCACAGTGCGTTTCTCCACTCACCTGTTGATGGACTTCTGGTTCTTTCTTATTTGGGCTGTTATAAATAAAGCCGCTGGGCACACTGCTGTTTAAGTCTTTTTGTGGAGGTCTCTCCTTGAGTATTTCCTTGCAGAAGGTTATTCCCAGCCCTTCAAATTTCCAGCTTCAGTCACTTCTTCAGGGGGTCTAGCTCCTCCCAGGGGCAAACAGTATCAGACCCAAGATGCAGGAGAAGGTGCTGCTGATGGCTCTGGGACAGAGCCAGAGAATGTGTGCATGCACACACGAGCACACATGCACATGGAAGAACATGCGTGCAAACATATATCACATGCGTGCACATGTGCCACGTTTATATTTGTATATTTATGTTGAAATGTGAGCTTTCCCCAATCCTAAACCACAGAGTTTATTTCAGTTTCTCCTTTCTTCATATTGGCCCACCTGCTCTGGCATCTGAGACCTGGCTTCTGTCCTTAATTCACTGAAGTTTTTGGTCAATTGCCCCCAGAGGACTCTGACCCCCACTTGGTGGAGCAGAGCCCCCAGCACCACCCCTAACCAAAAACGTACCTGCCCTGCCCTGCTCCGGGCTTCAGACTGCTCCACTCAGAAGGAAAGGGAGGGGGAGGTAGAAGAGTGGAGAGAGACTGAAACTTTCTAGCCCAGGAGTCCCCACCCCTAGGCCACAGACTGGCAAAGGTCCGTGGCCTGTAAGGAACCAGGCCGCAGCAGAAGGTGAGAGGCTGGCAAGCAAAGCTTCATCTGTATTTATAGCTGCTCCCCATCGCTGGCATTACCACCTGAGCTCCACCTCCTGTCAGATCAGCAGGTAGCATCAGATTCTCATAGGAGTGTGAACCCTACTGTGAACTGTGCATGTGAGGGATCTAGGTTGCTGCTCCTAATGAGGATCTAATGCCTGATGACCTGAGGTGGAGCTGAGGCCAGCACTGGGGAGTGGCTGCAAATACAGATTGTCATTAGCAGAGAGGTGTGAGTGCACAGAGACTATAATAAATCAATTACTTGCAGATTCATATCAAAACCCCATCAGTGACCCTGGCTGCTGTGGCTCAGTGGATTGAGTGTGGGCCTGTGAACCAAAGGGTCACTGGTTCGATTCCCAGTCAGGGCACATGCCTGGGCACTGGCCAGGTCCTCAGTAGTGGGCTCGTGAAAGGCAACCACACATTGATGTTTCTCTCCCTCTCTTCTCCTCTGCCTAAAAAAAAAATAAAATAAAATCTTAAAAAAAAAATCAGTGAGTGGCAAGTGACAGTTAAGCTGTATCTGGTGGCAGGCTATAAAGCCATCCCCCCACATCCTGGTCCATGGGAAAAATTCCTTCCATGAAATCAGTCCCTGGTGTCAAAAATGTTGGGGACCGCTGTTCTAGCCATATCAGTGGGTAAGTAGCAGTGTCCCTTCTAGTCTGCAGTTTCCTGATGAGCAAGCAGGATGAGCATCTTACCATGTGCTTCTTTGTCATTTGAACAGCTTCTCTGATAAACTATCAGCACCAACTTGTCCACTTTTTAATGAGGTTGGGTGTCTTCTTGGTGAGTTGTAAGAGTTTCTTCTCTTTTCTTTTCTTTCTCCCTCCTTCCCTTCTTTCCATCCTAAATCTGGATATAAGTCCTTTGTCAGATACATGTATTGCAAATATTTTTCTCTCAGTCCATGGATTGTACTTTTATTATCTTAACAGTGTCATTCAGGGTAAGTTTTAAATTCTGATGACGTCCCATTTATCAGTTTTTGAGTCCCCTCTGCCTTCCTCCAGGTTGTGATGATTTTCTGCTACAGTTTCTCCTAGATGTTTTATAGTCTTAATGTATACATTTAAATCTGTGATACATTTTGAATTAAATTGTGTATGTTACGAGGTAAGTGTCAAGGCTCATGTTTTTCCCCACATGGATTACGCAATTGTTCCAGAAATATTTGTAAAGAAAGCCATATTTTTCCGCTCTTGAAAATGATTTGTCATTTACGTGTGGATCTTTCTAGACTGTTGTTTCATTGATCTATACATTACCCTGTGCTCATACTGCACTCTCTTGATTCCTGCAGCTTTACATGAAGTCACCAAGGTGTCAGCATGTGACCCACAAGTGAAAGCCAGGGTCATCATACGCAGGTTGGTTTGTTGGAGACTTCCACAAGGCAGGTCTGGTGACCCCACTTCTCTTGCAGCTCGTGCCCCCAGAGCCTCTGGAGCCCCCTGAGAGTTCACAGCAGGTGAAAGTCATTGCCGTGGATAGAGACCTTCAGCCAGGACTATACTAGCCCAGGGATCCTGGGGATGGCTGCCAGGTGAGCCCAGGGGAGCAAGGCAGAGTCTGGGGGCTCACCAGCTCCCTGGCTCCTCAACAAATTCTGCCTGCAGGATGACTCTGGAGGGTATTGGGTCTGCCAGGTGAACAGTATTTTGCTGCAGCCTCATCCCTGCCTCTGCACAGAGCCTGAATGTCTTTCCCTACCTCTGGACCTATGACCCTCTCCCTCCTCCTGAAAGAACACCAATGGCATGAGGACACGGGCTACATGCCAGGTTGGAGGAAAAATAATGACAGCAGCTATGGTTCTGGCCCAGTTCAGTAGCATCTTCTGGTGGGGAAACTGAGACCAGGAGCTATGCAGTCACCTGCCAAGGTCATAAGCAGGAGTTGGCTGACTCAGCATTCCCCATCCACACTTTTCATTCCCCATGACCACTCCCACAAGGCCAGATCCACTTCTGTTTTTCTTTCTTTTAATGATATTTTATTGATTATGCTATTACATTTGTCCCAAATTTTCCTCCTTTGTTCACCTCCACCCAGCTCCCCCTACTCCCTCAGGCAGTCCCCACACCGTTGTTCATGTCCAAGGGTCATGGGTATAAGTCCTTTGGCTGCTCCATTTCCTGTGCTGTACTTTACATCCCCATGGCTATTCTGTGACTACCTATTTGTACTTCTTTATCCCCTCACCTCTTCACTCATTCCCCCACATCCCTCCCATCTGGCAACCATTAAAATGCTCTCCGTATCCATGATCCTGTCTCTGTTTTTCTTGTTTGCTTAGTTTTTTTTAAGATTCAATTGTTGATAGATATGTATTTATTACCATTTTATTGTTCATAGTTTTGATCTTCTTCATTTTCTTAGTCCCTTTAACATTTCATATAATACTGCTTTTGTGATGATGAACGCCTTAATTTTTTTCTTGTCTAGGAATCTCTTTATGTGTCCTTTGATTCTAAATGATATCTTTGCTGAGTCAAGCAATCTTGGCTGTAGGTCCCTGCTTTTCATGACTTTGAATATTTATTGCCAATGCCTTCTAATCTGCAAAGTTTCTTTTGAGAAATTAGCTGACGGTCCTTTGGGAACTCCCCTGCAGGTAACTAACTGCTTTTCTCTTGCTGCTTTTATGATTCTTTCTTTATCTTTAACCTTTGGTGTTTTAATTATGATGTGTCTTGGAGTGGGCCTCTTTGCATCTGTCTTGTTTGGGACTCTCTTTGCTTCCTGGACTTGCATGTCTATTTTCTTCACCAAATTAGGGAAGTTTTCTTTCACTATTGTTTCAGATAGATTTCCAATGTCTTGCTCTTTCTCTTCTCCTATGGGTACCCCTATGATGTGAATGGTGGACCTCTTGAAGTTGTCCCAGAGACTTCTTACTCTATCCTCATTTTTTTGGACTATTTTTTCTTCTCGTTGTTCTGCATGGTTGTTGGGGTTTTTTTTTTGTTTGTTTGTTTGTTTGTTTGTTTTTTGCTTCCTTGTGTTCAAAATCATTGATTTGATTCTCAGCTTCATCCAGTCCACTGTTGTTTCCCTGTAAATTGCTTTTTATTTCAATTAGTGTATTCTTCATTTCTTTTTTCTTTTTTAAAATATATTTTATTGATTATGTTATTACAGTTGTCCCATTCCCCCCTTCATCCCCCTCCACCATACACACCCCCTCACACCCACATTCCCCCTCTTCAGTTCATGCCCATGTGTCATAAGTTCTTTAGCTTCTACATTTCCCACACTATTCTTGCCCTCCCCCTGTCTATTTTCTACCTACTGTCTATGCTACTTATTCTCTGTACCATTCCCCCCTCTCTCCTCCTACCACTCCCCTGTTGCTAACCCTCTATGTGATTTCCATTTCTGTGTTTCTGTTCCTGTTCTAGCTGTTTGCTTAGTTTGCTTTTGTTTTGGGTGTGTGGTTGGTTAATAACTGTGAGTTTGCTGTCTTTTTACTGTCATATTTTTGATCTTCTTTTTCTTACATAAATCCTCTTAACATTTCATATAATAAGGGCTTAGTGAGATGAACTCCTTCAACCTGAAGGAGTCTGAGAAGCGCTTTATCTGCCCTTCCATTCTAATTGAAAGCTTTGCTGGATAGAGCAATCTTGGATGTAGGTCCTTGACTTTCATGACTTGGAATACTTCTTTCCAGCCCCTTCTTGCCCGTAAGGTCTCTTTTGAGAAATCAGCTGACAGTCTGATGGGAACTCCTTTGTAGGTGACTGTCCCCTTATCCCTTGCTGCTTCTAGAATTCTTTCCTTCATTTTAATCTTGGTTAATGTAATTCTGATGTGCCTTGGTGTGTTCCTCCTTGGGTCCAACTTCTTTGGGACTCTCAGAACTTCCTGGACTTCCTGGAAGTCTATTTCCTTTGCCAGATTGGGGAAGTTCTCCTTTATTATTTGTTCAAATAACTTTTCCACTTGTTGCTCTTCTTCTTCCCCTTCTGGTACCCCTATAATTCGGATGTTGGGACATTTAAAGATGTCCTGGAGGTTCCTAAGCCTCTCCTCATTGTTTTGAATTCTTGTTTCTTCATTCTTTTCTTTTTGTTTGTTTCTTTCTTCCTTCTGGTCCACACCACTGAATTGAGTCCCAGTTTTCTTCCCATAACTATTGGTTCCCCGTGCATTTCCTTCATTTCACTTATTGTAGCCTTCATTTGTTCATCTAATTTGTGACCAAGATCAACCAATTCTGTGAGCATCCTGATCACCAGTGCTTTGAACTGTGCATCTGATAGGTTGGCTATCTCTTGGTTGTTTAAAAGTATTGGCTCCAGTATTTGATTTGTTCTTTCATTTGGGCCATTTTTTTTTTGTCTGGTTGCACCTGTTATGTATGAGGGGTGGAGCCTTAGGTGTTCACCAGGGCAGAGCAACCCAGTTGCAGAGTTGTGATGCTGTATGTAGGGGCAGGGTTAGAGAGGGAACAATGGCGCTTGCTCCACTCTCTCTCAGATTTCAGTTCCCTCTGTGAGTCTGGGAGTCTCTCCCAGCACCTCAACCCCCACAAGTGTTTTCAATTGGTGCTTTTAGGCTTTATTTCCTGGTGCTGGGGCCCTGGGTTGCGCAGTCTGTCTCGCTGCCTGTTTTCACCTGGTTTATCTGCACACAAATGTGTGACTGCGGTCAGCCACCTTGCGCACATCGCTGGGTCTGCTAACCACCGCCTGAGCACCTGGGGTGTGCCAACCACCACCTGTGTATCTGGGACCGCTAGCCACTGCTTTTTCCTTCTGCAATCCCTCTCTACCAGCCACTGAATCTGCCCCTCTTACTGGTCTGGGGGAATCGCTGTTGGACTTCTGTACAATTCAATTTTCTATCTATTCTGAGGTTTTTTTTGTTTCTAAATTTTTGTTGTCCTTAATTTTGGTTGTGAGAGGAGGCACAGTGTGTCCACCTACTCCTCTGTCTTGGCCGGAAGTCCTGTTCTTCGTTTCTGACTAGATATTTTTTTTATGTTCTTGAAGTCCTCATTAAGTTCCTTGAGCATCCTTACAACCAGTATTTCGAACTCTACATCTGATAGATTTATCTCCATTTTGTTTAGCTCTTTTTCTGGAGTTTTGATCTATTCTGTCATTTAAGCCATGTTTGCTTCCTTATTTTGGTAGCCTCCCTGTGTTTATTTCTATTTATTAGGTAGAGCTGCTATGACTTCCTGTCTTGGTAGTGTGGCATAATGTAGTAGGTTTCCTCTAGAGTCTCATGGCACAGCCTCCCCTATCACCCAAGCTGGGTACTCAAGGTGCACTCTTCATGTGGGCTGTGTACATCCTCCTCTTGTAGTGGAGCCTTGATTGCTGTTGGCAGGTCAATGGGAAGGATTTGTCCTGGCCAGTAAGCCACAAGGACTGGCTATGACCACTAACTACCCACCTCCACCCTCCTTGGAGGATCAGCTGTGCAGAGGCAGGGTGGTAGTTCTCCGACATGGTCTGTAGCTTCCAATGTGAGCTCAAGCAGTAGGGTTTTCTGGGTGGTGCAGGCCAACGTCAGCCCCCACCTGGGTTCTGCCTGGGGCCATCCTGCCTGAGCTATAAAGCAATCTGAGATGGCTGCTACTTGTGCTAGGCTTGGAGATTCTCAAGGAAGCCAAGATGTGAATCTAGGCTGATGCTGCTAACGCTGGGCCTGGGACCACTTAGCAATTGGTACAGGGGATAGGGGCTCCCTGAGGCTGGCTGTTGCTTGTTTGATAGGATTTAGGAAGTTGTGAAGCATGAGACAAGACCAGCCATTCATACAGAAAAGTCACAGAACAGTTTGAATGGGCCCATAAGTTGTGTGGGGATAGAGACAGGGGATCTCCAGGGCGGGGCAAACAGTGTTAGTCAGGTTGATGGAGTCTCAGATATGGCACCTCCCTGCCAGCTCTGTGGCTCTGTGGAGGGAGGGCTCAGAAAACAGACAATGGCCTCTGCCCACCTTTCTGTCTGGGAGAAAACTGTCCCCCAGCTCTTGCCTTGATGCTAGACACTTCAGGTCCTCCCTGTATGCCACTGGTAACTTGCAAGCAGCTACCCTGATGCTAGAGCTCAGAAGTAGTGAGTCTGAGTAAATCCACATGTGGGCTCTTTAAGGGTAACTGTTTGGAACTCCAGAAGTGTCTTCTACTGACTCAATCCCCACTGGTTTTTGCAGGCAGAAGTTATGGGAACCTATATTCCTGGCACTGGTACCCTGGACTGGGGGCCTGGTATGGGCCTGGGACTCATGGCTCTCAAGATATACCTCCCAAATTTTAATCCATCACACACGTGTGGGACCAGTCTGTTCTGCATCTGCATCCCTCCTACCAGTCTGGATGGATGTGGTTTCTTTAATTTCATAGTTGTCAGACTTCCATTCAACTCAATTTCTGATGGTCCTGAGTGATGGTTGTTCTATATTTTAGTTGAAATTTTGATGTGGTTGTGTAAAGTGGTGAGTCATGTCTGCCTGTGCCGCCATCTTGACCGGAAGTCCTGGATCCACTTCTCAGAGAGTCACAGACCTAGTCCTGCATCCCAGTCAGACCTGTCCCCTTATTCCCTGCACCCCTATGACCCGTAGGCAGGTAAGAGGTGGGCAGGCAACCAGCCTCCTCTACTTCCCCAAGTGCAAGTACTCAGCTCCTCCCAGCAGGTGTTAGGGGGAGAACTAGGGCTTCCTCTGGTGGAGAAGCAGGGAACTGCAGGACTCCACAGGGAGCTGGGCTTGCAGCAAAAATAAACCTGCTTTATTTGTGGGTGACATGATTACGTTCACAGAAAAGCCAAAGTATTCTACCAACACAAGAATAAGTGAATTTAGCAGGACCGTGAGATACAAAATCAATATGCAAAAATATTATATTTCTAAATATCTACCAATGATTGAGAAATAAACATAATACCATTTGCCACAGAATACAAAAATTCAAATGCTAGGAATAAATGTAATGAAAGGTGTGCAAGGTCTCTACATCAAAAACTACAAAACAGAGATGGAAGAAATTTTAAAAGCCTTAAATAGTTAGAGATATGTCACGTGTCTGGATTATTAAGATATCAATTCTCCCTATATTGATTTATATAAATCATGAGATACAAATTGACATCCCAGCAGCCTTACTTTTTGCAGAAATTGACATTCCGATTCTAAAGTTAATATGATATGGTAAAGGAGCTGGAATAACCAAGACTATCTATGGCCATCGAAAGGAAGAAGAACAATTATGGAAAACTCATCCTTTCCAATTTTAATAATTAAGATGGTGCAGTACTAGGGGCAAGATGTACACAGAGATAAAAAGAATGAAACAGAGCCTAGATGTGCATGCAGAAATTATCACTTGAATTATGATGATAATGTCACTGATATTGAACAGGCAACCGGTGGCCTTTCCAATAAATGGTGCTAGATGGACAAGTATATGGAGAAAAGTGAAACTTGAGCCTTACTTACATTATGCACACAAATTAACTTGAGATGGATTTATATACAGTGTGGGTGTTAACACTATCAAGCCTCTAGAACAAAACAGGAGAATATTTTCTTTTTTTCTTTTATTTGTTTAGATTTTGTTTATTATTTTTAGAGAGAGAGGAAAGGAAGGAGAAAGAGAGGGAAAGAAACATCAATGTGTGGTTGCCTCTCATGAACCCCCTACTGGAGACCTGGCCTGCAACCCAGGCATGTGCCCTGACTAGAAATTGAACCAGTGACCCTTTGATTCACAGCCTGGCACTCAATCGACTGAGCCACACCAGCTAGGACCAAAAAAGAATATTTTCATTTCAGTGGAATACTTCTCAGCAATAAAAAGGGAATGAAGTACAAATCACAGAACAACCTAGATGAATCTCAAAATTGTTATGCCAAGCCAAAGAATTCAGATGCAACATGTATGATCCCTTTCATGTGAAAATCTAGAACCACAAAACTAACCTCTGGTGTGGTGGACTCCGGCCAGCAGAGTCCACCTGTTGTGACTGAAGATGAGAACAAATGCACAGGCGGCAGCGATCCTGTGGAGAAAAAGGGACAGGCATGGCCACTCTCTCAAGGGGAGAGCACCTGTGAGTGCCTCAGCCACTCTCTCAAGAGGAGAGCGCCCCGACCCTTGCCTAGACAGGTTTTTATTGTTTCTCTCAGGTCTT
>PVKU01016976.1:0-12840 GCA_004027475.1 Anoura caudifer | reverse complement strand
ATAATAAGGGCTTGGTGATGATGAACTCCTTTAACTTGACCTTATCTGAGAAGCACTTTATCTTCCCTTCCATTCTAAATGACAGCTTTGCTGGATAGAGCAATCTTGGATGTAGGTCCTTGACTTTCATGACTTGGAATACTTCTTTCCAGCCCCTTCTTGCCTGTAAGGTCTCTTTTGAGAAATCAGCTGACAGTCTAATGGGAACTCCTTTGTAGGTGACTCTGTGTTTATCTCTTGCTGCTTCTAGAATTCTCCCTTCATTTTAATTTTGGCTAATGATGATGTGCCTTGGTGTGTTCCTCCTTGGGTCCACCTTATTTGGGACTCTCTGAGCTTCCTAGACTTCTTCGAAATCTATTTCTTTTGCCAGATTGGGGAAGTTCTCCTTTATTATTTGTTCAGATAAGTTTTCCACTTGTTGCTCTTCCTCTTCCCCTTCTGGTACCCCTATAATTTGGATGTTGGGACATTTAAAGATGTCCTGGAGGTTCCTAAGCCTCTCCTCATTTTTTTTAATTTTTGTTTCTTCCTTCTTTTCTGTTTGGTTGTTTCTTTCTTCCTTCTGGTCCACTCCATTGATTTGAGTCCCAGTTTTCTGCCTATCACTATTGGTTCCCTGTGCATTTTTCTTCGTTTCACTTATTGTAGCCTTCATTTGTTCATCTAATTTGCGACCAAAATCAACCAATTCTGTGAGCTTCCTAATCACCAGAGCTTTGAACTGTGCTTCTGATAGGTTGGCTACCAGTGCTGTGAGCTCTGCATCTGATAGGTTGACCACCTCCTGGTCGCTCAGATGAATTAACTCCAGGGCCTCGGTCTGTTCTCCCTTTTGAGCAATCCTTGGTTTTGTTTTTTTTTGTTTTTGTCTGGTCACGGCTGTTATGTAGTAAGGGGTGGAGCTTTAGGTGTTCACCAGGGCAGGCAGCCCAGTCGCTGGGTTGTGATGCTGGATATGGGGGTGGGGTTCGAGAGGGAACAATGGCACTTGCTCAGCACTGTCTCGAGAATTCCAGTCCTTTCAGCCTCTTTCTCCTATCAAATTGGTCCCTTCTGGTGCTGATTTCTGTGTGGGTGGTCCTGCGCATGCTCCAGGACCCTGTGGGTCTCCCCAACAAACTCTCCTGTGAGGCTGGGACTCCCTCCTAGCACCTCAGCCCCTACAAGTATTTTCAATGAGTGCTTTTAGGCTTCACTTCCCAGCGCTGGGACCTTGCATCGCACATTCTGTCTTGCTGCCCGTTTTCGCCTGGTTTATCTGTGTGTGAATGTGTGTCCATGGTCCACTGCCTTGTGTACCCCGCCTGGCCTCCCCGCATTCGGCAACGCCACCACCTGTGCACCTGGAGTGACTGCGCACCCTGGACCAGCACCGGCTTATGCCGCAGCGATCTGACTCCGCCAGCTGTGGACTCTGCCCCTCTTACCAGTCTGGGTGAATCGTTGTTGTCGGACTCTCACACAATTCAGTTTTCTCTGTGTCCTGGTTGGGTTTTCTGGGGGTTTTTTTTTTTTGGTTCTATATTTTTGTTGTTCTTAATCTTGGTTGTGAGAGGAGGCACAGCATGTCCAGTTACACCTCCATCTTGGCTGGACAGGACCTTCAACATTCTATTCATACTCATTATTTAAATGCTAAAATATCCTGCTTATTTTGATAAATTTAATAGTCATTGAAAATTGGAGTGACATATTTTTATTCATCTGAATGATCAACTTTACTGATCAGCACAGGAGTTTTGACCTGCTCCATTTCCAACCTAGGCCGGTTCACCCCTCCTTAGGCAACCTGCTGGCCCCTGCTCCCTGGAAGTCACCTTATTGATGCTGAACTTAATGTGGACACCCAATCAGCATAGCATGCTACAGCCCAGAACTCCTGGGGTCAAGCGATTCTCCTGCCTCAGCCTTCCAAGTAGCTGGGCCTATAGGCATGCAACAGTGCACCCTGGGAATGATCAGCTTTAAAATGAAGGTAGTCTTAGAACAAGATAGTGCCTTCTTATGGTATAAATGTAATGGGCAAGGTGCTAGACATCTTGGTGCTCAACCAATATTGGTTGAATTATTGGACTCCTCTCCAGTGCATCTCCAGCCATTCTCATCTTTCTGTTCCCACTCTCCTTTGTTTATAAAAGAAAGACACTGCAGCAATAACCCCATTTCATAATTTGCTTTTGGATTTGCTGGGTAGAGTATTTTAATCTAGCTCTACATTCATAGACATATATAACTTTAAAAGATTTTAGGTTCAGTTGTAATAGCGACTGAAATAATGTTTATTAGAAATATTTTACCGTCGTACTGGCTGGGTGGTCTGGTTGGAGCATTGTCCCATACACCAAAAGGTTGCAGGCTCAGTTCCCAGTCAGGGCACCTACCTAGATTATGAGTTTGATCCCCAGTTGAGGTGCACACAGGAGCCAACTGATTGATGTTTCTCTCTCACATTGATGTTTCCCTTCTCTCTGTCAAATCAGTAATAACAAATATCCTCAGGTTAGTATTAAAAAAATATTTTACAATGAATATGAATCATTGTTTCTTGTACATGTCCTCTGTAATTTCCTCCCTGGCTTCAATTTCCAGGTTTGTTGTGGTTTGTGGTGATGGCGAGTATATCATCTACACAGCAATGGCATTGAGAAACAAGAGCTTTGGATCTGCCCAGGAGTTTGCATGGGCCCATGATTCTTCAGAGTAAGTGTGATACCCAGGTGGCCCTGACTGCACGTGGGTGTTCTGTGTGTGGTGGGGTTAAAGAGGTTCTTGAAGCCCAGTGGATGCTGTGCTTCTCCATGTTAAAGAACGGCTCTCTTCAGAGCTGTGTGTTAGAAGGTTAGAGTTAGAGGCAGCTGTGCAGCGTGAGCTGCCTCTGCCCTTCCTAAATTCAGTATTGAGCTGGCTCATGCAAACTGACCTAATAATTCCATTAACTGGGGATCCAGCACCCACTTCCTTGATGACAACCATGGCAGGGCCTGGGTGCAAGATAATTAGGCCCTCATATCAGGTCCCTGGCGGGTGACCTGGGGTGACCCTCTGACCTGGTGTCCTGAGGTGCTGCTGCCCCTTCATGAGCTGCCTGGGAGAGATGCTATAGTCTGATGTCATTTTGACAACTTCATCGAATCTTTTTAAAACATTCATTTTCTGTGATGTTCTCCCATTCTTAATAAAAACAAATTCTGTCTGTATTCATATGATCATAAAATGTTCTCATTAAAAACAGGAAAAATATATTTAACTCCGAATTATTATACTAGATGGTCACTGCCTGGTCCCTTTTTGATTCCAGTTGGGTGCATGTAATAAGCATTAGGGCTTTGGTCATTTTCAGACCACAAACCCAGTTACACCATCCCAGTTTTCTTAGTTTTGTTCCCCATATTTTGCATTGCCTCTGGCTCTTACAGTGGATAATTTAAGCCTTAGTGTTGTGTAATAATAGGCACTTTTTTTTTTAAACAGGACTGACTGAGAGAGGTCAAGGAATAGTTTTGATTTTTTCATAAATTTCATAAATTATACTCATTCGTGAACAGTTCCATAGACTAAAACGTACTTTGCATGGCCCTCCTTTCTCAGCAAACCGCTGCCTCTGGTTTGGTAGTTCCCCTTTTCACTTTATCCAGCCAAGACACTGTTCAGCATCTTTTCTGTGTTCAGTACAGCACTTGTCAGTGAATGCTTTTGAATAGCCAGCAGCGGCCACAGCCCCTTTTCAAGGCAGAAGCCTGACTTACATATATTTTTCTTGAGTTTTTGGCAAACATGGATGACTAGTTAGCCACTTATAAAAGTTGTTTTTTATTTTTAAGTCACTTCTACTGAGGTATAATTTATACAAATAATTTATTTTTTAAGTGAACATATCAATGAATTTAAGCTAATTACAAACATTAACCACCAATGCAATCAAGATAGAGGACATTTCTGTTACCTCAAAAAAATCCTCAGGTTTCCCGTAATAGTTGGTACATGGCCCTGCGTCCCAGCCCCAGGTGAATATCTGCTTTTTTGGCACCATATAGATTAGATTTGTGTACTTTAGAGTTTCATATAAATGGAATTAATAGAGCATACACTCGTTTGTCTGGCTTCTTTTGTTCAGCTCGGTGCTTTTGAGATTCATCCATGTTGTTGCATGTGTTAGAAAGTAATCGGTTCCTTTCTGCAGTGGAGCATTCCATCGTACTAATATATCACAGTTTGTTCAGGCATTCATCTGTCCATGGACATTGGGGTCTTCTTTGGTTTATAAAATAACTTGTAAATGCTAGTAATTTGTGTAATAGTGTGAAACCCATGTATAATTTGCCTAACTGTAAGGAGTTCACTCAACTCTTAGGGAAAAATCATACTAGTGAATCTTCAAATATTTTATATTTTTTGCATAGTTCACTACTTAAACATATTTGAAGAAACTTATAATGTTTGGTGGAATTATGGCTTAGTATATAATATGCTATGTTTGCCTTCCATTTTTCCCTCCCCCACAGATATGCAATACGAGAGAGCAACAGTGTTGTAAAGATATTTAAGAACTTTAAGGAAAAAAAATCATTTAAACCAGATTTTGGAGCTGAAAGTGAGTGTTATTTATACACTATACATTTTTAGAAGCTTTGCAATAGCTTGAAAAATATCCGCACAAAAACCTTTTCGTTCTTTTTAGGTATCTATGGAGGCTTCTTATTGGGTGTCAGATCTGTAAATGGCTTAGCTTTCTATGACTGGGACAATACAGAACTTATACGCAGAATTGAAATTCAGCCCAAACATGTGAGTTCCCTCCATTGTTTTGGAATGTGTGTCTTTGTGATGAGCTCTGGGTTCCTGAGACCAAGAAGTGTTCTTGTATCCTGCTGTCCTTGTTCCGTTGTGTTGGGCATGGCGCCATTTACCTCAGGGTTACTTAGACACTCAGAATTGTGGTATTAAAGCAAGGCAATAGGTGCTGGATATTTTGAAAAATATAGAAAGTTATACAAGTGCCAAGTGCTTTTCATATTCTAAATGGCTTCTGAGTTTAAAAAAAAAAAAAAAAACATTCTTTGAAGACAAGAAGTCTTGAAGTCCTTCACTTAGAAAGGCCATTAAAGTTCCTACTCATTTCAGAGAGTATTTTCATACTTCACCTGACAGTGGCTGTTTAATCGTTAGGTAACTGTCTCCAGTGACAAAATTTTTCTACCTTTCGAATTGCCTCTGCCTCTGTGACAGCTTTCATTGTCAGGAAATTATCTGTGGAGACAAATCCACCTCCTTAGGGTCCTGTTTCAGTCTTCTATAGCACCTACTCTCAGTGGGCAAAGGGAACAAAAATCGGTTTGTGTGGGGTGAAAAAACTTAACTCTTTTTTTCTATAATGTGTAAGTATTCATATGTATATGCATATAATTTAATATATTTACCATATGTGTATGCATTATATATGAATAAACATATATACAGTAGTATCTGTGATATAAAAATTTCATAGTGGAAGGTGGATATGAAAACAGTGTCTGAGAAGTTCAGGGGGAACTGAATTAACACTGCTTAAGGACAGTAGTGAATGGGCTACTCCTCCGGGAAGTTACAGCACACTTGCTGAACATCGACAGCTCTCTTTCCTGTCTCCCTTAATCTTTCTATTTCTAGGCTAAATAGAATAGCACTGCCCTGTCCACCTTCCCAAATATATGTATATGTTCACTACACCTTCATGTATGATAAATCTGGGAGAAACAAAGTGTGTGCAGTTTATCATATCCACTCAAATCCAGAATAATTTGTCTGTGTTTTGTCTGTCATGTTACAGATTTTCTGGTCGGACTCTGGAGAGCTAGTCTGTATCGCTACTGAGGAGTCATTTTTCATCCTTAAGTATCTGTCAGAAAAAGTCTTGGCTGCGCAGGAAACACATGAGGGGGTTACTGAAGATGGCATTGAAGATGCATTTGAGGTAATTACATCAGTACAACTTTAGCTTTGTTTTTAAGTGATCTGAGTTCTTATAACAGAACTTCACTCATTTTAACATTTTGGTATAAATTAGGTTTGAGAAAACTGAGCATTTAAAAGTTATGGTAAAATGTGAAAATTAAAATCTTGGTTCAGAGATCAGGGTCTGAAAGTATTTATGTTTAAAAATTGTGCTTTGATTTAAGGAAATCCTTTGATTAACTTTGGTGTCTTTTGTTAAGGAAATTAGAAGGTGTTTTGGTCTTAAGACAATTTGGCAGAGTGACTTAAATGAGCTTTCAAATGGTAAAGATAAATCATCCATTTTGGAGATGTCTTGGAAGATGGTACAAAATACTAGCCAATTTCATGTATGTTAGGAGTTTAGATCACAGCTTTGGCACAACAATGAGATTTTACATTACAAATAGTTATGCAGGATTCTATTCTTTAAGGAAGAAAGAAGAGAGAAATTTCAAAGATAGATTTTCTTTCTTGAAATAGGATTTTGCTTTGTGTCCCTAATTCTGCCTTATCACCCTTAATTATAATCATTTTCTTTTGTTACTGATAGGATTTCTAATCCTGAATAAGGTAATAATAAACTTTCTCTTCTTGTAGGTTCTTGGTGAGATTCAGGAAATTGTGAAAACAGGATTGTGGGTAGGCGATTGCTTCATTTACACAAGTTCTGTGAACAGATTAAATTATTATGTCGGAGGAGAAATTGTCACCATTGCCCACTTGGACAGGTAGTATCATTTTGCTTTTGTGTTAAGCACCATAAATTTAAAAGTATGCTTTTTAAACAAAACCTGTTGCTGACTTGTAGGAATGACAGGCCTGATTTTTTGTTGTTACAGTTTTAGTAGGTTGGCAGTTGCTAATCAAAATTACATCAATTTAATGGCAAGATTTTGAGCAGGAGGCAGAGTGTGTGGGGTGTGTGTACTGATTAGGGCTTCTAAATTAGTATCTGTTTCTTGCACAGAACGATGTATCTCCTGGGCTATATTCCCAAAGACAATAGGCTTTATCTGGGGGATAAAGAACTGAACATCGTTAGCTACTCCCTACTGGTTTCAGTGCTGGAATACCAGACGGCCGTCATGCGGCGGGACTTCAGCATGGCTGACAAGGTCCTTCCCACTATTCCAAAAGAACAAAGGACCAGAGTTGCACACTTTCTGGAAAAGCAGGTAAGGAGGTTTTGTGGGGGGTTTTTGTTTAGTTTAGTTTATTTTTCTGTGTTTCTTAAAACCAGCAATTCAAAAGGATGTTAATATGAATTTGAAAGACTTTATTTCTTAATTGCCGCTGGTTTCCTTACAGCAATGGATTTTTTCTGTAAATTTAAATCACTTGTTATACTCTTCCTTCTCCTTTCTCAAAGTACGTGGCACCCCATGTACATGTTGGGGTAATTATCAGCCTCCCCTTCCTGTAGACTTCTTTTCCATTCTATTAATATTTTCATTTCTGTAATGCAACTTTCTCTTCTAGCTGGCTTTATTTTATTTTTTATGGTAAAATGCACACAACATAAAATTTACCACGAGTTATATACCTGTTTCTTAATGTGGTGTATTTAAATCAAAATTATATGTGCATGGTTTTACAAGGCTTAAGAAAAAAAACAGCCCTCCCTTTCCTCATTCCTGCTCTCTAAGAGGTCATCACTTTTAATTCTTTTAGCTGACTCTCTTTGTATTTATTTCCAGATTCTGAATAACATGCTTATATTGATGTTTCTCAGCTTTAGGGATTTCTTAGGACTTCCCAGTCGATAGAAGATGAGGATTTACTTTTCTCCCCCTGCCCACTTCTGTCACATACATGCCATTGCCATTTTCCTGTTCCTTATCCTTCCAGTGTAGTTAGGTCGCGTTTCTGACTAGAGCAGTGTCCGATGTTTACATTACTGTGGCTATGTAAACACTGTGCACAGCTAATAAGCCTCGTGGTATAGTGTAGCTTTCCTTTCCTGCAGTTGGTTTTCCCTGAAGTGAATAACTCTCTCTCTTTTTATACTTTGCTTATTTTTTTTAATGTACTTATGGTTATTCTCTCTACTGTGCTGGTTCTTCAGATTTTAAGGAAATCTTCCAGTACATTTAATCTGCTTCAGTCTGAACTGGATTTTCTGCTCTCATCCTGGATAATTCCCCTTCAGCATCATGCTGGGCCTCACCTTTGCCTCTCTCTTGAGTTGAATCTGTTGTTTCCTGTATTCCCTATCTTCTTTCCTGGTTTGCTTCCTAATTCCACTGTAGCATATCCATGTGTAGTTTTCTGAGAAAGGATTTATTAAGGTGAATAAATTTTTTGTGACCTTCACTACCTGAAAGTGCCATTGATCTGCCCTGAAACACAATTGACCATTTAACTGGATATAGACTTCCAGGTTGGAGGTAATTTTCTCTCAGAGTTTTAAAGACTTTGTTCTCTTGCCATCTAGCTTCTAGTTATTGTTGAAGTCCAAAGCCATTTCTGTTCCTGATTCTTGGTACCTGATCTGTTTTTTTCTTTTTGGAAGCTTTTTTGGATCTTGTCCTTGTTGTTCTGCGATATCCTGATGGTAGGCCTTGAAAGGTGTCAGTTATAATTCATTCTGCTGAGTATCAGATAAAACTCTTTTTATTGGAAACTCAGGTCCTTTTGAGTTTGAAACATCATTTCTCTGATGCTTTCCTTCGTTTTCTGTAGTCTGTCTTTGGAATTGTTATTCAAATGATGGACATCCTGAACTTGTCTTCTCATTGAGTTATTCTTGGACTTTTAAAATCTTGTTTATGGGTAAAGTTTTTCTTCTTTCTCTGAAGATGTGAACGATAGGTTTTTGTTGTTTTGGAGTTTTCCCCCTACGTGGTAGGCTTCTGTCCAGCTACTGCTGTTGGTTCATTTTGATTGCCATTTTTCCTGTTAGAGATTCTCCTCAGGTATCTGATGACCTGTGGGCTCTCACTAAAGAGTGGAGGTCTAAGAAGCAGATCAGAAGGTCTGAGTTTCTGGCTGGGCTTGTTGGGTATGGATTTACAATTTGTGATATTGTCGGGCCATTTGATGGGGGAACCTCAATGTCAGGATCTTCATCTAATGAGTTTGATTGATGACTCTTTGTTTATTCATTTAATGAATTTAATGAGCACTTACCATTGTACCAGGCACTGTTCTAGTTGACAGATTGCCCTCATTGACATTTCAGTACTTTGAAGTCATACCCCTTGGGCTGGTTAGTTTACAGAGAAGCTCCCCAAACACCACTATTCTGGGGGCTAAGTAGAAAACGGCTGTGTCTCAGAATTTAGTATTTTAATCTCAACATCCATTTTCATAATCTCCTGTTTTCCTTTTGATACTCAGGACTCTTTCCTCAATGTGTACAGGGCGTCCCTCAGACTTGAGACTGTCTCCAAAGAATAAGCCTGTGTTGTGTGTGTGTGACCAAGGGTGTGAAGGACAGGAGTGGGGACCTGTGTTAACTGCTTCTCGTGTAGACTGTCAGGCAGTTCTTGTGTGTTCACACTGTCCTTCAGGAGACACCTTTGGGGATTCTGAGGTGTGAACCAGGTGTTTCTATGCTGTCTTCACTCCTGATGTAGGATAAATTTTCTCTACTGTTTTAACTGATTTTTGTACCCTGCCACCAGATTTCCAGCTTCCAGAATTTTGCTACTAATGTCTCTTCTGCCTTTTTGTGTGTTGTTGAAAGTTTATGCCTTTAAAGAAGAATCCCTTTAGTGTCCTTTCATGGGGGATATGGAGGAAAACAAAACTGTACAGTCAATACTTCGGTACTCATCGGCCTCAGAACTTGTCAAACCCTATACTGGTTGCATTTTGAAGAGAAAAAAAATGTTTCAGCGCTGGGCGCTTGCTCAGGACTCATCACATGTGCCAGAACTTGTAGGAGTCAGTTTCGGTACTTGTCAGTTTCAGCACTAGTTTGAGTCCTGGAACAAATTAATGACCAGTACCGAGGTACCACTGTGTTGTGTCCACCTGATTTCAGCTGCCCTGTCCTTGCCTGTGTCTGACTAGTTCCATAGATCTTCATCCCCCACTCTGAGATTTTTATATTGTCTACCTCAGTGCTAGGGAAGAAAAGGAGCGTGCAGGTTATACAGAACGCCTTGTTTCCATTGTACTCATGGGCAGTGAGGAAGGGATAGCTTGTAATAGTTTGGGAAATTAAACATGATGGTACAGTCATCCTGAAAATCCTGCGAACAACTCGGAAAGCTGTCCATCATCTCCGTTCTGACCATCCTGTGATTGGTAAAATCTGAGCTTTTTGCCTAACATACCACTTCCCTAGAGTTGACCTCACTAGTACTGTTTGTCTTGGGAGAGAAGCTAATTTAGAAATTACAATAGTTTTTTTAAACACCTGTTCCTGATGACTGCAGTGGAGCATGGGAAGACATGTTTGATGAATAAACTGAACATGAGACCAGCACTCGGCATAGGTAATGACACCTAGTCAGTGTTAGGGCCTGAAAGCAGATGTTTGCTAAGTGACCTACAGATGACAGAAAAGTGGGACATTTTACATTTGACTTCCTTTCCTTTGAGGCACTGGACTAGATGATCTAAGACCCTGCTTAGTGAGTAAATTACCAACAGCCTTCTTTTTGAAATGATTCTTGTTCAGTTCAACTTTCTAAAATCCTTTTCATTTTCACATTTTTATTTTTTACATTTCTGATTTTACTAGTTGTGTTTTACTTGAGTATGTCTATCATTGGTCAGCTTCCACTGCTTAGAGAACAGTAGGCATTGTGTGACTGAAGTTTCTCTGCTGGGGTCTTATCAGTTAATTTAATGACTCCTTAATTTTTCTCTATCTTCTCATGAATACTTTGTTATGTTACTTTTGTTTGATTCAAGTAATGGGGTTTCTGCGTCAGCAGGGTATATATTAGTTTGAAAGGGAAATGGATAATTAGCTGAGTGGTTGTGTATATACTGTGTTTATATACAGACTACACACACACTTTTGTATACATAAATACACACACACTTTTTAAAATTTGTTTAGGGCTTCAAGCAGCAAGCTCTTACAGTATCCACAGATCCTGAGCATCGCTTTGAACTTGCTCTTCAGCTTGGAGAACTCGAAACTGCATACGTATTAGCTGTGGAAGCAGAGGTATGTACTAGTAACTGATAGAAAGGTCAAAATGTGCTTCGTTGTGTTTAGTATAAATTGTTGTTAAAGTTTCCTGAAATGTAAATTAGACTCATTTTAGTTGAGTTATTGCTTTGGTCATGTTAAAACATGCATTAATGTTTGCATAAATTACATGGATTACATTGGAAGTAATAGTGTTCTAATTTGTTTGAGAAAGTTTTCAAATCTTATAGGACAGGAGTATCAAACTCATTTTCACTGGGGGCTACATCAGCCTCATGGTTGCCTTCAAAGGGCCAAATGTAATTTCAGCTCCTTAAAGTTAAGGAGTAGTTTACATTTGTACAGTACTAAAATTATTTCGGCCCTTAGAAGGCATTCGAGGCTGGTGTGGCCCCCAGTGAAAATGACTTTGACACCCCTGTTATAGGAGATCTGTTTTGGAAGAGAAGGAATGATGTGAGATAGTAGGTAAACTACTCTGGGAACTCTTTTTAAAAAGAGAGTGCAGATGTAGCAGTAATTTGCCAATATCCAAAACTGCTGAGAAAGATTGGTATTAAAGAAGGGTTCTCCAGAGACTTCTGGCCAAGATGGAGGCGTGGGTAGACACACTGTGCCTCCTCGCACAACCAAAATAAGGAGAGCAATTTAGAAACAAAAAACAAGTCCTGACAAAAAAATGAACTGTATGGAAGTCTGACAACCAATGAGTTAAAATAGACACATTCATCCAGACCAGTAGGAGGGGCGGAGTTGGATGGCCAGGTGGGGAGGGGTTGCGGCAAGGTGGCAGCTGGCAGACCCTGGGCACACAGGCGGCGGCTGGTGGGCCCAGCAAGGTGTGGCGGATTGTGGAGGGGCATGGTGCAGTGCACAAGGTGGCTGGCAGGCTGAGGGTCCCACATTCACACACAGATAAACCAGGCGAAACTGGGAAGCAAGACAGACCGAGCAACCCAGGGTCCCAGCTCAGGGAAATAAAGCCTCAAAACACCAATTGGAAACACCTGTGGGGGTTGAGGTGCTGGGAGAAACTCCCAGCCTCACAAGAGAATTCGTTGGAGAGACCCACAGGGTCCTAGAACATACACAAACCTGCCCACTGGAAATCAGCACCAAAAGGGCCCAATTTGCTTGTGGGAAGTGGGGGAAGTGACTGAAATCCCGCAGAGAGCGCAGCAAGCGCCATTGTTCCCTCTCTGACCTCTCCCCCAAATACAGTGTCACAACCCACATGGGTTGCCCCCTCCTGCCCAGGTGAACACCTAAGGCTCTGCCCCTCGCTACATAATAGGCACGTCAAGGCAAAAAAAATGGTCCAAATGAAAGAACAGATCAAAGCTCAAAAAAAAAAAAAAAAAATACAACTAAGCAATGAAGAGATAGCCAACCTATCAGATGCACAGTTCAAAACACTGGTAATCAGGATGCTCACAGAATTGGTTGAATTTGGTTGCAAATTAGATGAAAAAAATGAAGGCTACAATAAGTGAAATGAAGGAAAACACACAGGGAACCAATAGTGATGGGAAGGAAACTGGGACTCAAATCAATGGAGTGGACCAGAAGGAAGAAAGAAACATCCAATCAGAAAAGAATGAAGAAACGAATTCAAAAAGATGAGGGGAGGCTTAGGAACCCCCAGAACATCTTTAAACATCCCAACATCTGGATTATAGGGGTACCAGAAGGGGAAGAGGAAGAGCAACAAGTGCAAAAGGTATTTGAACAAATAATATAGGAGATCTTCC
>PVKU01016975.1:0-12839 GCA_004027475.1 Anoura caudifer | reverse complement strand
TATATAGTAATTGATAACTGCTGTGGCTGCATACCTCTATTAGGCGATCCTATTTGCCCTTCATGCTTTGGTCTCACCACTGTGTTTGACTCCTCCCACCATTTGGCACATCGGATCACACAGCTCCCATCATTCCTCCAGCCTTCTGAGTTCTTACCTCCCCTCTCACTGTCACTATTCCTCACTCTGTTTTCATGGCACTTGTATTCTTGAGTGAACTCTTTTTTCCAATTCTGGTATAATATTTGTGATATCCCCCAGGTGACTAATGAATTTGTTAGCACACAAAGAGAAGAAGTTTATCACAGGGAGCTCTTAGCTCCATTTTGTTAACAAAGTATGAACCATAGGGACCTAAGAGAGGAGGTTATGTTTATATCTGCCACAAGCTGACTACTTCCCAATGATTTCAGGACTTGTCATCTCCCCTAATCAGATAATTATGCAAAATAATGAGTTAAACAATAGATTTTCCCATACAGCCCAACAAATAACAACAAGCTGTTCTCCTTTTCATTTATAGCATAAGAACTTTTCATTTATTTATAATACAAGATAATAAAGCCTCAGAGAACAAAAATTTAAAAATTTTTAAAACAGGCAACTGAGAAAAATAATTGACCCCAAGATCTTCTAACTCAGAGTTTCCCAAAAACATGGTATGTGTACACTGGTGGTATGAATAATGTTCTCAGGTACTACACATTTTTAATTTAATGTGTTTTAATATAATTTAGAAGAAATAAGCAGTACATGAAACCCTTGTTAAGGTAGTGCTAAGTTTGTAAAATGAGCTGTTTAAAGAAAAATATTTTGTAAATAATAGTACAGATGGCAAAATCATATAGTCAGAAGCACAAGTATATATTACTGAAATGACTCAGTTGAGGAAAAAGTGTGCTAGTTTATTAGGTATAAATCACAAGGATGTTATATAAAGCCCTTGTTCATGTAGTGCTAAGGTTGAAAAGTGAACTGCTTAAGGGAAAACATGAAGTAAATAACAGTACAGATGACAAAATCATATAGCCAGAATCACAAGGATATCACCGGAGTGACACAGCTAAGGAAAAGGTGTCCTGGTTTATTAGGTGTAGAGTCTATGGCCAAGGCCAAAGCTCCTTGTGAGAACGGGAAAGGCCAAAACAGAATCCAAGTGGCCAGTTGGCCTCATTGAATCATAGAGATTGCCCTTACTTTACTAAAAACACCTTATTAAACAAACATTTGAGCTCATATATTTCCCAGTGGTAAATACAATTATTTAAGTGTGTAATTTACTGATGTTTTAGAAACAATGACAAGTTCTCTGCACAGTCTCTGCAGCCATAGATTAAGATTCGCCTGGGAAGCCTGGCTTCATCACACTGACTTAAAGACTGATCAGAGTTAGAAATGGTAAGAATATAGTTCTAAAAAGTCTCAATCTACCCAAACTGTAAATAAAGGTGAAAGATAAAATACAAATTATTGAAATTTCAGGCAGTTCTAGTTAAAACTATTATTTATTTCTTATAGGGGGATTGTAATTAGAAAATGTTGTAAAATTTAAAAAACCTTTAAACTTAAAAGTAAACAGTATATTTACCTTGAAAGAGTTGGCACCAAAAGGTAGCGACTTTCCATAGTATCTGTGTTCAGCAAACACCAACATAGCTTTCAGTTCCTCAGCCACATCCCACATGAACCCCTAGGAAGAATTTACAAATTCAGAGGATAAAATCAGGACATGAAAAAAGTCATTAAACCTTTTGCAAATCACATGAAACAGATGTTAAATCAGACCAAAAAGAGCTAAGAACTGCATAATTTATATTTATTCTACAGATAAATGACATAATTGATGTTTCACTGTTGCACATGAATCTTACACTGTATTATAATGAAACAATTAAAAATCACTCCAAGTTGCTAAACCATGATTCATTCAAACACTCGTTATCTGACACTCTAGCCATAGAATCAACATTCTGTTTAAAATAGTATTCAATTGTACTGTGTGCCATACAGTCTAAGAAAAAGCTGAGGATATCTAAGTTCACTATCTACTCTTAGACATTTACAACATAAAAGACAAAACAGTACAAATAAGCATACTGGACTCACTTGGGTTTTTATATTAATCTTATTTACTTGAAAAGAAATAGTAACTAGCAATAGCTAATAAACTGACTGCTTGCAACATGCCAGGCACTGTTGTAAACATTTTATATATAGTATCAATTCAGTTAATTTCACAACAATCTAAGAACTATGCACTTTGATTATTCCCATTGTACAGACAAGGCCACTGAGGCACAAGAGTTTAAATAACCTGCCACGGTCACATGGCTAGGAAGTGACAGCACCAAAATTCGCACATGGCTGCCTGGCTCCAGACCACAATCACCCAGAGCTGTAAGACATTCTTATTTCCACATACACTGCTGGTCATTAATCAGTCACCACAATTTTTCACTCATATCTGTGGTGTCCTCAGAATGTTCTCAACAAAGCATTCTAGGCAGCCAACATCCATCGATTAGATTTAGATTTAGCATACATTAAAACTATTTGTCATCCCTACTGCAGATTTTCACTTTTTAATGTGCTGCTTCTCCTTAACAAAGATTAAGAAATTCTAAAAGTTTTTGTTTTGATCGATAATGACAATTAAAAGAGCTGTATGCGTATAAAGATGGAGAATTTAACCTGATATCTGTGATGATCTCAATAACCTCACTTCTCCTCTTAACACCCTGCTCATTCCCTGTAACACCCAGCTCCAGGGCATCATCCTCTACCTGCCACACCCTGGCAGTGCACATCACTCACTCCTCTCAACACCACTGTGCTATGTACAGATCTCTATTACTGAGTTGCAATATTTGCTTACATGTGTGTCTTACCCTTATCAGACTATGAGATTATTAAAGGTAAGGACCATCCATCATAGCAGCCAGAACTCTGTGGACTTGACCCCAGACACGGAGAAGAAGCAATTTATTTGAACCGATTCATATTGTAATAAGTAATCCTTTGCGCCTTGACTTCAGGGGTATCTTTATTTTTCAAAAGAAGTCCATGGAATGTAATAACATTTAATAACATTACGCCCAGGATTGTGCTGGGCACCTGATTCTTTAAGTACCTACTAACTATATAAGCTAAACATTCTTATACCCATATAACAGATGAGAAAACTGAGGCACTGAATAAGAAACTTGCCCAGAGTCACACAGCATAATGGCAAAACCAAAATTCAACCATTATCAGTCAGCTGAAGCCTTCACGCTTAACTACTATGATATCCTGCCTCTCAATAAATGAATGTCCAGAATACGTGAATACATAACTGGAACAGTTTAGTAAGTGTGAAAAGGTGTGTAGGGCTGGGAAAGGACGAGGATCTGTCCTTCCAGGATCAGGCTCCATCTAGCCAGTTCTCTGGAATGCTCCTCCTACACCGTCTATTCTCTTCTACCACTTCTGAGGTCAGACTCCCTGACAAGGATTCAGTTCATTGCAGTGCAAGCGAGACCAGTGGGGGCTGGGAGAGGCAGGAACTGCTCCTGGCCTATGATACAGAAGAACAGGAGCTGGGGACATCCCTGGACTGGAGAAGCTGCCCTGTGGCCTTGGCATAAAAAGGAAGTCGCACAGAAAGAGAAAGGCAGACAAGGCAGACACGGTTGTTTCACAGAACACCAGGGCAGGTATCTGACAGAAAATAAGAAAATAAGTTCTGATTTCATTCGTCTCTGATCTAAGAGAACAGACATCCTAGCCTCTCATTTCTCAGGGAATTGTTTTATTTTCAAGTAACATATTATACTTTTAACATTCCTAAGGAAATAATCAGAAATGTGGCAGACAATAGCACAGTATAACTGGGTTCATATCTTTGATTTCAATTTAGTTCAGTTGAATATTTTTACTGAGACATCCTGAATACCAGGTACAATGTCAGATATTTGCAATGGAAAAAATAGGACTCAGTCCCCACCATAAGGTAATTCCCACCTAGGATTTTGGTAGAATGGTCGCATTAGAAAATGCGACCAGTCACAGCTCTGGTACATGTGTCCTTCTAAATTAAGTTTTGTTAATGAATTTAAGTATTATTATAAAATATAATAGACAATATGATAAAGAAAGCAAACAGCTATACCATTTTTTGCTCTCATAAATATAAGAGAAATGGTAAAACAGAAAAGCTAAACTAAAACATAGCTACAACTTTACCTTTCTCTATTCCTATTTGAAAATTAAACTTGTATTTTTTTTTCATTTACATTGGCTTTAATCAGGCTTTACTCATTCATTCATTTAACAAATATTTATTGAGTACCTACTATATGCCTAGCAGTCCTGGACTCTGAAAATATAATATTCAACAAAGATACAAAAATGTGTGCCTTTGTAAAATAACTATATATCATAATATTTCTGTTCCTATTTCCCTCATATCCTTGTTTACTCTAGAAAAAGTTAGAATTTATAAAAAAATCTTTTAAAATTCAATTGTCCAAATATAATATTTCATTCTGTTCATGTATAATTCTTTAAGGCTGAACATGCAGGCTTATTGGCTATCTGTATTTATTCTTTTGTGAACTGCCTATTCATGTTATTTTGCTGTTTTTCTATTGCATTTTTTTCCTGTTGTTTTTTATGAACTTCACACTTAAGTACATTTGGTCATATATACTGCAAAATATCTTTCTAGTTTATAATGATAAAAGATAAACAAAGCATAGGAGCTTTACAAATCTGTACACACCGTATTGTTGCAAAACCAGATAATGTCCCCTTCATTACCAGTGTAGAAAAGTATGGATCCACCCTCTTTCTTCCAGTGTTGATCAGCTATTAGGTAACGCTGTTTAAAAGTTTTATCAGTCTTGAATCCAAAATGATCAACCTATGACAAAAAACAAACAAAACACGTATTACAAAGGAAAGTAATTAAATAAAATCAACAAAAAGTAATTAAATTTATTCTTTCATTAAAATCAAACTATGTTACAAAAATTACAAAATTAAACTTCAACTGATTTTATTAGTAGTAGCAATATCAATACTGCCATTTTTTGCAAACTTTTTTAATTGTATTTTATTGATTATGCAATTACAGTTGTCCCATTTGTCCCCCATCATTCCCCTCCATCCTGCACACCCCCTCCCACCCACAGTCCCCCCTTTAGTTCATGTCCATGGTCATAAGTTCTTTAGCTTCTACTTTTCCCACACTATTCTTGCCCTCCCCGTCTATTTTCTACCCACTGTCTATGCTACTTATTCTTTGTTCCTTTTCCCCCCCTTTAACCCTCCCACTCCCCTGTTGCTAACCCTCCATGTGATCTCCACTTCTGCGTTCCTGCTCCTGCTCTAGATGTTTGCTTAGTTTGCTTTTGTTTTAGGTTTGGTTGTTAATATTTGTGAGTTTGCTTTTTACTGTGCTTGTTTTTTATCTTCTTTTTCTTAGATAAGTCCCTTTAACATTTCATATAATAAGGGCATGGTGATGATGATCTTGAACTTGACCTTATCTGAGAAGCACTTTATCTTCCCTTCCATTCTAAATGAAAGTTTTGCTGGATAGAGCAATCTTGGATGTAGGTCCTTGCCTTTCATGACTGGGAATACTTCTTTCCAGCCCCTTCTTGCCTGGAAGGTCTCTTTTGAGAAATCAGCTGACAGTCTGCTGGGAACTCCTTTGTAGGTGACTGTCCCTTATCTCTTGCTGCTTCTAGAATTATCTCCTTCATTTTAATCTTGGCTAATGTAATCATGATGTGCCTTGGTGTGTTCCTCCTTGGGTCCAACTTCTTTGAGACTCTCTGAGCTTCCTGGACTTCCTGGAAGTCTCTTTGCCAGATTGAGGAAGCTCTCCTTTATTACTTGTTCAAATAACTTTTCCACTTGTTGCTCTTCCTCTTCCCCTTCTGGGGCCCCTATAATTTGGATGTTGGGATGTTTAAAGATGTCCTGGAGGTTCCTAAGCCTCTCATTTTTTTTAATTGTTTCTTCATTCTTTTGTTTGGTTGTTTCTTTCTTCCTTCTGGTCCACTCCATCGATTTGAGTCCCAGTTTTCCTCCCATCACTATTGGTTCCCTGTGCGCTTTTCTTCATTTCACTTATTGTAGCCTTCCTTTGTTCATCTAATTTGCCACCAAAATCAACCAATTCTGTGAGCTTCCTAATCACCAGTGCTTTGAGCTGTGCATTTGATAGGATGGCTATCTCTTGGTTGCTTAGATGAATTAGCTCTAGGGCTTTGATCTGTTCTCCCATTTGAGCCATTTTTTGTTTTGTTTTTTTTTGGGGGGGCGGGCGGTCTGGTGGCACCTGTTACATAGTGAGAGGCGGAGCCTTAGGTGTTCACCAGGGCGGGGCAACTCAGTGGCTGGGTTGTGATGCTGGATGTGGGGGTAGGGTCGGAGAGGAAACAATGGCACTTGCTCTGCTCTCTCTCGGATTCTAGTCCCTTCTGCCACTTTCCCCAAGCAAATTGGGCCCTTCTGGTGCTGATTTCCATGTGGGTGGGCTTGTGTACGTTCTAGGACCCTGTGGGTCTAACAAACTCTCCTGTGAGGCTCAGATTCTCTCCCAGAACCTCAACCCCCACAAGTGTTTTTAATCGGTGCTTTCAGGCTTTATTTCCCAGCACTGGGGCCCTGCATTGCAGTTTCTCTTGCTGCCCATTTTTGCATGGTTTATCTGCGAGCGAATGTGTGACCGTGGTCAGCCGCCTTGTGCACCTCGCTTGGTCTGCTTGCTGCCTCCCTGCATTCGGTAACCGCCACCTGTGCGCCCAGGACCTTAGCCACTGCTTTTTCCTGCCACGACCCCTCTCCACCGGCTGCCAACTCTGTCCCTCTTACCAGTCTGGGTGAATCATTGTCGGACTTCCATACAATTCAATTTTCTATCTGTTCTGGTTGGGTTTTGGTTCTATATTTTTGTTGTCCTTAATCTTGGTTGTGAGAGGAGGCACAGTGTGTCCACCTACGCCTCCATCTTGGCCGGAAGTCTATTTTCTTTATATTATAACATAATGTAATGTTCTTGGTGGTTGAGATTTTCAGTATAAGAGTAAAGATACAACTATAAAATCAATTTGCTACTTTAAAACACAATAATGTTAAAATTGAATGGGAAATACTGATGTCAACCTATTTTGTAAATTTTTTATTGAATTTATTGGAGACTCGTTAATAATTATGAAGTCTTGAAGTTCACAATTCTATAATATACCATCTACATATTGTATTGTGTGTTTACCACCCAAAGTCAAGCCTGCTTTGATTTCCATTTATCTCCCTTTTAACCTCTTCTACCTCCCCACACCCCACTTTTCCTCTAGTAATCACCATGTATTATCTGTGCCTATGAGTTTTTGTTGTTTTCTTTGTTTGTTTGTTTTTGCTTAATCCCTTGCCTTTTCCACCTAGCCCCTCAAAACTGTCAGTTGGTTTTCTGTATCTATGAGTCTGGTTCTATTTTGTGAACCAATTTTTAAAATACAGCTTCCCTTTAACTGAATTTTCATTATTCAAACTATCAATATCAAAATTCAAAAGTTGAACAGAACACTGACAAGGTCTATAAATACTGTCACTGCAGTAACACTTGACATTTTAAGGGCTAGCAATCTGGTGTCTGACCATCACCCACTAAAAGGAACGAGGGCTCGTTTGTAATGTATCTGAATGACATTTGGGACAAGAAAGCTACGAGATAAAGCTATGCATCTTGCTGTTCAAGGAAGCAAGGAAGTGCTCAAAAAGTAATGGAGTTACGTCTATCAGACATAGGAACCAACTATGAGAGACTATCATTGAGTGAAGTTTAGTGAACTGAATAGAAAACAAATTGAATGCAAATAAGAATCGTAATTGATTAAAATATTCAATTCATGAAACTCTTTAGTCACTAAGGATATCAAAAGACAAAACAAGAAAAATATTCATTTGTCATCATAAGATGTTTATTAAACCAACTCCTTTGAAATTGAGAATAAAAAAGGTAAAGAACTCAACATTTAACCTGCCTTTTCAGCAAACTTGTATTTCACAGTACTAAATAGTCCCAGTTGATGAAAAAGAGTCCTATTTAATCAAATGTCAGCTATTGCAGAAGGAATGACAGAATTAGAAAAATGATAGTCTTATAAACCCTAATGAAGTTATTGATTCAGGCAAAAATTATAAAACAGCATTAAAAGCATTAGGAGAATGGATGGCAGGGAAATGAACATTCAATTTAGTGCCAAGGTTATATCATAGAAAGTACTCTCTTTTCACAAAGGGAACCTGTACCTTCACAACATAAGGATCAGACTGTCATCACCTTAGACTACTGATCAATGTGAGTCAGCATCACTGACAGTGAGGCAGGCGGAAACTATGTATCTCTTCACATGGTACAGCACAAAACACAAATCACCTATGATGAATTCCTGACAAAAATGTTCAACTGTATCTTACTTCAGCTTTTAGATCTAATTTCCAGTTTCCAGGAAATACACAGGGTAGAAGAACAAGCTGAAGACATTCTGGAGAGGCAATCAGAAAAATCTGAAAGTGGGATATTTTACAAGACAATGGCAAGGCAGGCCATTCTGAATCAGACAGGACTCCCAGTACCCAGCTACATCTACACATACCCACCTCATTCATTGTTTGGGTCCCAAAGTCCAAGTTTCTCAAAACGCACCTAATTGCATACTTCTCATTGTCCATTATAATTGCCATATATGGTCCTATTCTGATGTAAAAATTGCCTACCTTCACAAAATTAAGTAGCTTGTATAGGATAGGTATGTATAATAATGATGTCCATGTGCTAAAAATCCCTCCCATTATATATGTTGATTCACTAATTCATTCATTCATTCAACAAGCATGTATTGAATGGACCAAGTACTTGTTCTGGGCCAAGTAGTAAGTTAAGCAACAGGATAAAGAGTTGGCTGAGCCACAACTGCCTCATTTAACTTAAAATAATTCAACTATACCCACTCAGCCTAAAAATACAAGAGAGCAAGAGAGTTCTCCAAGTGAGGTCCTTGGAGGAAGAGCATCACCTGAGAACCTGTTAGAAATGCAAATCCTCTGGCTGAATCCCAGAATAACTGAAGCAGAAACTGTGGGAGTAGAACCCAGGAATCTGTATTTTAAAAGCCCTCCAGGTACTGCTGATGTACGGCTAAAATTTTGAAAACCACTGAATGAGCACAAACTCCAAAATAAGATACAAATCTGCTACTCTTGTATCAGTCTAGGTTTTAAAATCCTTCTTGTACTCTAAGCATTTCACCATGCTGAAGAATACTAGTGTTTAAAGATGTGAATTTCCACCCAACATTGCCTCCAAATACTAGCCACCTACATCATTTAAAGTTCAACAGAAAAAACCATTATCTTCACTACAAAGGAAGAAAGACTGGCTGTGCTGGATTTAAGGAAAGGAAGTACATGGCTTTCTAACAAGACACCTTCCTGTGGGATTTTCAAAGATAATTTTGCCGTAGTGGTTTTCACCTTACCTACTGACTTTAGAACCTAGCCTTCTTGTAAAATGAGATATGGTTGTATCCGTAAAGTAGCCCACACAGTTCAATAATCTAGGTTACAAATTTAAAAACATGGGCATTTGTTTGTACATATCATGTTAAATGTAAACAGCAAAAACATCTTGCCAGAGGAGAACCTTCTATCTAGAAAAACTGGGGCCACACAAACTTCAGAACCAGACAAAGTCACACTTCCTTCTGTGTCCATCTCTGGCACTCCTGCTCCTAGCAATACCCAATTGTTTAGATTGGGGGAAGGGGTAGGAACCCTAACATGGTAGAAAGAAAGCAGGTTTATGTGTTAAAAGACCTGAACTTGATCTCAGAGCCCTGGCATCTTCCTATATAAAATAAGGATACAAACACATAATTCAAAGGATTGCTTTGATGATTAGAACAACGTGCACCTACAATATCAAGCAGAGGTCCTAATATATAATTACTGCTCAATAAATGTGAGTTCTCCGCTCCTTTCCATATGCACACCTATCCTAAGCATAGAGTACTTAGATGGGGAAAGTGGGGTGAAGAAATGATGAAGATCATCTCAGAATTAACAAGAAATATTTTTGTTTTCTAAATTTTATTTGTTTATTTATTTATAAAGGTTAAGGAGGGAGAGAGAGGGAGAGAAGCATCAGTGGGAGGGGGAAAGATCAATTGGTTGCCTCTCGTACTACATGCCCCCACCAGTGTAGCAGCTAACTCCCGTTTTTGGCTTCTGTACATAGCAGCTAACTCCCGCTTTGGCTTTTGAACACCCAGCTTCCGATAAGGACTTCTCAAGGACACCTCAACCCTACAGTTATTTCTGCATCAGCTTCTGCACCTCCTACTTCTGCCACGTAGGATAGGGCGTCCGGAGAGCAATAAAAGCCCTGCTCAGCCAAGGTTCGGAGCCCAGAATTTGGAGACTGCCTCCTCTGGGTCCACAAGTGTAATAAAGGCTCACTCCATTACCCCAAATCTCGCCAGAGTCATTATTTTCCGAATTATTTTCTGTAACACCAGGGTCCAAACTGGCAACCTAGGCATGTGCCCAGACCGGGAATCAAAACCAGCTGAGCTTCTGCCCTTTTGCTTTGCAGGATGACACTCAACTGACCCAGCCACAACAGTCATGGAAATAGGAAATATTTATTGTTAGAATGTCAAAACCTCCTTTTTTGAGTGCTTCACCTAAATATAAAACTGCTAGAAACAGGCAATGAAATCTCATCTGAGCGCACGCCCGCAGGACGGCTGTTCAGCTGCCCGCCTGAGCCCACAGAGCCTTCAGTGCCCGGCACCATTGGAACAGGCATGCGCCTGAGCCCGCCATCCATCGGGGATGATTGCAAGAGGATTGGCACCCGTGTATGACCGCAGGTGGCTGCGAGATCATAGGTACCTGCGTGCAACTGGGATAGGCACACGCTTCCTCAGAACATACACCTGAGGCCCTGGGCGGAGAGGCCCAGGGCTAGCTCTGAGGACAGTAGCACAAAGATAGCTGAGCACTGAACAGGGAGAAAAGTGATACTGTCACCCCTAGGCCATTTCAGCCAGCAAGACCAGAAACACCAGCTCAGAAAGATTGAAAACAGCAAGAGTTGTTGGGTTTTTTTAATTTTACTTTTTTCTTTTTTCTTGTTGCTTCTTTTTTTCTTTTTAAATTTTAATTTTTCTATTATTTTTTCATTATTTTTATCTTTTTTTACCCCTCAACGCCCTTTGCTTTGCGTATCTTCTTTCTTGCCTTATTCATTCTTCCTTTCTTTCCAACTTTATCTCTTCTTCCTTCCTCTTTTTCTTTCTTTTTCTTTCTTCTCTTCTTTCCTCTTTTTTTCTCTTTTTGTTTCTTCTTTCTTCTCTTTCCATTTTTTCCTCCTTTCTCTTTTTAAATACCCATGAGTAAGACAAAAACAAAACAAAACAAAACAACAACAACAACAAAAAAAACAACCCTGGAACTGTGAAAAAACCAGAGATGATCCCAAGGAGGGGGCATTTCAACAGATAAGACACTGGAACCTGTGAACATCAGGATACCTGAAGCAGACAGCACCACTGAATCTCACAGGTATTCTACCACAGAAGTACACACCATAAACCCAGGGAGCCCGAACAGACCAATTTAAGAGCTAAGGCTAATAAGAAGAACCTCAAAAACAATGGGAAGACAAAGAAATAATCCCCAAATGAAAGGAAAGGAGGAAGCCCCAGAAAGAATGCTAAATGAAATAGAGGCAGCTCAACTGTAAGATTTTGAGTTCAAAACAATGGTTGTCAGGAAGCTCCATGAGCTCTCAATGAGCCACCAGAAACTACAGGGAAGCTAGGATGAACTCACTGCAAACTATATCAACATGAAAAAGGAAATAGAAACTATCAACAAGGGCCAAGAGGAAATGAAGAGTACAATTTCTGAACTGAAGAACACAGTGGAAGGAATGAAAAGCAGAATTGATGAAGCAGAAGATCAGATTAGCAAGTTGGAGGACCAAGTAGAAAAAAAATCCAGAAAGAGCAAGAAAAGGAAAACAGGTTCAAAAAGAATGAAGAGGGATTAAGAGAAATGCAAGACAATATGAAATGTAATAATATCCGTATAATAGGGATACCAGAAGGAGAAGAAGAAAAGCAAGGGATAGAAAACCTATTTGAAAAAGTAATGATGGAAAACTTCCCTAATTTGATGAGAGAAAAAGTCATACAAATCTAGGAATCACAGAGAGTTCCAATCAAGAGGAACCCAAAGAAGCCCACTTCAAGACACATCATAATTAAAATGGCAAAATTCCAAGACAAAGAGAGAATCTTAAAGGCAGAAAGGAAGAAAAAGGAAGTAACGTACAAGGGGGCTCTGATACGGCTGGCAGCTGACTTCTCAATGGAAACGCTCCAAGCTAGAAGAGAATGGCAAGAAATATTCCAAGTAATGAGAAACAAAGGCCTGCAACCAAGACTACTTTACCCAGCAAGGCTTTCAATCAAGATAGAAGGCCAAATAAGTAGCTTCCCAGACAAAAGAAGTCTCAAAGAATACACCTCTACCAAACCAGTTCTGCAAGAGATGCTGAAGGGACTGTTTTAAGGAAAGGAAGGAAAAGGGAGAGAGAGAGAGAAGAAAATGGCAATGAATCAGTACCTATCAATAATAACCTTAAATGTAAATGGATTAAATGCTCCAATCAAAAGGCAAAGAATAGCTGAATGGATAAGAAAGCATGACCCACACATGCTGCCTACAAGAGACCCACCTCAAGACAAAACACCTACACAGACTCAAAGTGAAGG
>PVKU01016974.1:0-12854 GCA_004027475.1 Anoura caudifer | reverse complement strand
GGGACGGGATGGGAGTAGAAAACAGAAAACTATATAAGAACAACAATTAAAATAAAATTTAATTAAAATAAAAAAAATGAAATGAGATACTACCACATATCCTGAAGTCATTAAAATGATAACAAGGGCATACAATTACTTGGCTGTCCTCCGCAGCTTTATATCTTTATGGGGCTCCCATATGGCTAATTTACCGGTCGGTCACATGCTGCTCTCATGAGAAGCCTTTCAGCGACTTCAAATGTGTGTGTTCCTCAATGGTGAATTTCTCTACACCCCTTTCAACACCTTCCATGCCTTAGAGAAGCCACAGTATTCAAGTCAATTTTTGTCATCCTTGAGTAGTGAAGATGGTGGCCAAGTAGGTGGAAGCTGAATCCACTTGCTCTTGCCCCTAACTCAGATTCTCAGCTGATCTTCCAACCCCCACCCCCCCCCAAAAAAAAAAACCCTGAACAGTCAATGGAATCTTAGCTGATATGAAGCTTTGAGCCAAGGAGTACAGAAGACACTTCACAATGGGCACATACAAGATGTGGCAGTCATTGTAACTCCCAGTCAACCAGGCAGAGGGGACACTCATCAACAAATGAGCCAACAATAATCAAAGCCCAAGTATAACAAGAGAGCCCACATAAATTGAATAAAGGGTATCCCTAGAGCATTCAGATTAAGACATCAAAGAGACCGTACCACCGAGTACCGGAGAAATCCTCCCACAAAAGACCACCTCACAAAGACAGGCAGTCAAAGCAGAATAATCTGAGAATGAGAAACAAACAAAAAGAGCCACCTACAGAGGGGAGACAAAGAAATAACTTCCAAATGAAAGAAAAGAAGGAATCCCCAGACAAAGAGCCAAATGAAATTGAGGCAAGTAATCTATCAGACATAGAATTTAAAATAATGGTTATAAGGATGCTCAAGGAACTCAGTGAGAACTACAAGAAACTTTATGGGAACTATAGCAGCATGAAAAATAACATAGAAACTATGAATAAGAACCAGGAAGTAATATGAAGAATATAATATCTGAAATGAAGAATACACTAGAAGGAATTAAAAGCAGGCTAGATGCAGCAGAAGACCAAATCAGCAAGCTGGAGGACAAGAAAAAAATATTCAGTTAAAAGAACAAAATGGAAAAAGACTCACAAAGAATGAAGACAGTTTAAGGGAGCTCTAGGACAACATGAAATGTAACAACATTTGCATCATAGGAATATGAGGAGGAGAAGAAAAGGAGCAAGGAATAGAAAACCTGTTTGAAAAAATAATGACGAAAAGTTCCCTAACTTGATGAGGGAAAGAGTCATGCAAATTCAGGAAGCACAGAGGGTCCCAATCAGGAGGAACCCAAAGAGGTCCACACCAAGACACACCATAATTAAAATGGCTAATTTTAAAGACAAAGAGAGAATATTAAATGCAGCAAGGGAGAAACAGTGAGCAATATACAAGGGAGCTCCAATAAGGATATCAGCTAATTTCTCCACAGAAACTACAAGCCAGAAAGGATTGGCACAAAATATTCCAGGCAATGAAAAGCAAGGACCTATAATCAAGACTACCCTATCCAGCAAGGCTCTCATTTAAAATGGAAGGTGAAATAAAGTGCTAAACAGATAAAAGAAGGCTAAAAAAGTACATCTCCACCAAGCCAGCACTGCAAAAGATGCTAAAGGGACTGCTATAAAAGGAAGCGGGGGGGGGGGGAGAGAAACACAGGTAAGGAAAATATGGCAAGGAATAAGTACCTATCGATAATAACCTTATAATTAGTGGATTAAATGCTCCAATCAAAAGACAGTATAGCTGAATGTATACAAAAACATGACCCACATATATGCTCTCTACTAAAGACCCACCTCAAAATGAAAGATTTACACAGGCTGAAAATGATGGGTTGGAAAAAATATTCAAAGCAAACACACATGAAAAGAAATCTGGGGTAGCAATATTTATATCAGACAAAGTAGACTTCAAAACAAAAGCCATAAAATGAGACAAAGAAAGTCAGTACATAATACTTAAAGGAGTAATCCCACAAGAGGATATAACCCTTGTAAACAAGTATGCACCCAACATAGGAGCACCTAAATATATAAGGAAATCTTGGAGGATCTCAGGAAAGATATCAACAGCAACACAGTCATCTTAGGGGATTTTCTTCTCACTTACAATAATGGATACATCTTCTAAATCAAGAATCAACAATGATATTATGGCACTGAATGACACTCTATATCAAAAGGACTTAACTGAACCTTTCACTCCAAAGAAGCAAAATATGCATTCCTTTCAAATGCACATGGAACATTTTCAAAGACAGATCACATGGTAGGACACAAAAAAAAAATCCCTCAACAAATTCAAGAAAATTGAAATCTTATGAAGCATATGCTCAAATCACAATGGATTGAAACTAGAAACCAATTTGAAGGAAAAAATTCAAAACATTCAAATATATGGTGACTGAATAACATGCTATTAAATAATGAAAGGGTTAACAATGAAATCAAGGAAGAAATCAAAATGAATTGGGTAACAAGTGAAAATGAATAAACAACAACCCAGAACCTATGGGATACAGAGAATGCAGCCTTGAGAAAGAAGTTCATAGCAATACAGGCCTACCTAAAGAAGATAGAAAAATCTCAGATATACAACCTAACCCTACATCCACAAGAACTGGGGAAACAACAAACAAAGCCCAGAGCAAGTAGAAGGAAGGAAATAATCAAGGTCAGAGCAGAATTAAATGACATAGAGACTAAAAGAACAATTCAAAGGATCAATAAATCCAGGATGTGGTTATTTGAAAAGATCAACAAAATTTACAAACCTTTAACCAATTCGTCAAAAAAAAAAAAAAAAAAAAAAAAAAAAAAAAAAAAAAAAACAAAGTAAGTTGTAAATTTAAAAAAAAAAAAAAAATAAAAAAAATTTAAACAAAACTCAAAAAAAAAAAAAAAAAAAAAAAAAGAGAGGACCCAAATAAATAAAAATAAGAAATGAAAGAGAAGTTACAACTAATATCACAGAAATGCAAAGGATTGTAAGAAATTACTATGAACAACTATATGCCAAGAAATTGGACAACCTGGACAAATTTGTCCAAAACTGTTGAAAATTTGTCCGAAACTGTCAAAATTGGACAAATTTGTGGACACATACAGTCTTCCAAAACTTAATGAAGAAGAAGCAGAAAGCCTGAACAAACTGATAACAGCAGGTGAAATCAAAGCAGTAATCAAAAAACTCCCAGCACACAAAAGCCCTCTACTGGACAGTTTCACAGGAGGATTTTACAAAACATTTAAGGAAGAGGTAACCCCTATCCTTCACAAACTATTCCAAAAAATTCAAGACGAGGGAAGACTCCCAAACTTTTTTTACAAGGCTAACACAACCCTAATTCCAAAACCAGGTAAAGACACAACAAAGAAAGAAATCTACAGGCTATTATCTCTGATGAACATAAATGCTAACATTCTTAACAAAATATTGGCAATCCAAATCCAGCAATACATTAAGAATATTGTGCACCACAACCAAGTAGGATTTATCCCAGGGATACAAGGATGATACCACGTTTTCAAATCAATAAATGAAATACACCACATAAACAAAATGAAGGACAAAAATTACATGATCTTATCAATAAATGCTGAAAAAGCATTTGAAAGAATCCAGCATCCATTTATGATAAAAGCACTCAGCATATTAGGCATAGAGGGAGCATTCCTCAACATAATAAACACCATATATGAGAAACCTACCAAAGCTAAGCCAACCAAAACTAAAAGCTTTCCCTTTCAGATCAGGGATGAGATAAGGGTGTCTGCTTTCATCACTCTTATTCAACATAGTACTGGAAGTTGTAGCCACAGTGATCAGACAAGAGAAAGAAATAAAAGGCATCCAAACTGGAAATGAGGAAGTAAAATGGTCATAATTCACAGATGACATGATAGTGTACATAGAAAATCCTATAGTCCCCACCAAAAAATTTCTTGATTTAATAAGTGAATTTGGCAAAATACCAGGATACCAAGTCAATATTCAGAAATTGATGACATTTTTGTGCAAAATGAAATATCAGAAAGAGAAACTAGGAAAAATATCCTAATCACTATAGCAACGAGAAAAATAAAGTACCTAGGAATATATTTAACCAAGGAGGTAAAAGACTTATACTCAGAAAACTATAGAACACTCAAGAAAGAAATTAAGGAAGATACAAATAAATGGAAGCATATACCATGTTCATGGACTGGAAATATTAATATCATCAAAATGTCCATACTAACCAAAGCAACCTATAGATTCAATGTAATTCTTATTAAAATATCAATGGCATATTTCACAGATCTAGGACAAATATATCCAAAATTTATATGGAATCAAAAAACACCCTGAATAGGCTCACCAATCTTGAGAAAGAATAACAAAACAGGAGGGATTATAATGCCTGATATCAAACTATACTAGAGGCCACTGTAATCAAAACAGTCTGGTACTGGCATAAGAACAGACTCATAGGTCAATGGAATAGAAGAGAGAGCCCAGAAATAAACCCACATCTCTATGGTGAATTAATATTTGACAAAGGGAGAATAAGCATACAATGGAGTAAAAATATCAAAATAACCTCTTTAATAAATGGTGTTGGGAGAACTGGACTGCAACATGCAAAAAAAAAAAAAAAAGAAGAAAGAAAGAAAGAAAGAAACTGGACAACCAACTTACACCATACACCAGAATAAACTAAAAAATGGATAAAACACTTAAATATAAGTAGTGACACCATGAAAGTCCTAGAGGAAAACATAGGCAGTAAAATTTCAGATTTCCCATGTAGCAATATTTTTGCCAATATATCTCCTATGGCAAGGAAAATAAGGGAAAAAATAAACAAATGGGACTACATCAAATTAAAACATTTCTGTATGGCTAAGAAATCATCATCAGAATGAAAAGGGAACTGACTATATAGGACAACATATTTACCAATGACACATCAGATAAAGATTTGATGTCCAAAATATATAAAGAACTCATACAACTCAACACCAGGAAGACAAACAATCCAATTAAAAAATGGGCAAAGGACCTGAATAGACAGTTCTCCAAGGAGTACATAGACATATGAAAAGATGCTCAATATCACTAGCTGTCAGAGAGATGCAAATTGAAACCACTGTGAGATAATCACCTCACACCGATCGAATGGCCATCATTAACAAATCAATAAACAACAAGTACTGAAGAGGATGCTGAGGAAAGGGAACCTTAGTGCACTGTTGGTGGGAATGCAGATTCATGCAGCCACTCCAGAAAACAGTATGAAATTTTTTCAAACAACTAAAAATGGAACTGCCTTTTGACCCAACAATTCCATTGCTGGGAATATACCCTAAGAATCCCAAATCACCAATTCAAAATAATGTATACACCCCAATGTTCATAGCAGCATTATTTATAATAGCCAAGTGCTAGAAATAGCCAAAGTGCCAATAGATAAGTGGATCAAAAAAATGTGGTAGGTTTACACAACAGAATACTATGTAACACAAAGAAGGAACTCCTACCTTTTGTGACAGCATGGATGGAACTTGAGAATATTGTGCTGAGTGAAATAAGCCTTTGTCAGTGAAAGACAAATACCATATGATCTCACCTATAAGAGGAATCTAATGAAAAAGCAAACTAATTAACAAAATGGAACCAGAGACATGGATGCATGGAACAGACTGACAGAGACCAGAGGGGAGGTAGGAGGGGGATAATTGCAGAAAGAAGGGAGAGAACTAATCAAAGAACATATATAAATGACCCATGGACATGGACAACAGTGTGAGAACTGACTGAGGGAGTGGGGATTGGGTGGGTGGAGGAGGGCAAAGGGAAAAAAATTGGGACAACTGTAACAGAATAAGAATAAAAATGAAATAAATAAAAAATATATAAATTTAGAAAATGCTAACAAGGAAATACTGTTAACGAGTTTACACTAATAAGTACACAGCTTAGAAGGAATGGACTAATTCTTTTAAAATTATAAACTATCAAAACTCAATCAAGAAGAAATAGATAACTTGAATGGTTTAAACATTTCCAAAAAATTGAATTTATAACTTGAAATCTCCTGAAAAAGAAATCTTCAGGCACAGATGGCTTCACTTGAGATTTTTGCCAGACATTAGAAAAGAATTAACAATGGCTTTGTACAATCTCTCTCAGTCAACAAAAGGTAAGGGAACACTTCTAACTCATTTTATCAGGCTAGTATTACCCAGAAAAATACAGTACCAGAAAAAAAAAGAAAGAAAGAAACTTGTACCCACCAATATCTATCATTAACTTAGACAAGAAATTTGAAACAAAATATTTTCAAACAAATAAAAAGAAATATATACCATGACCAAGTAAGATTTATCCCAAGTATGCAAGGCTAGTTCAATATTTGGAAACATATAAATGCAAGCCATCATATAAATATGCTAAAATTAAAATCATATTGTATCAATTGACACAACACATTGAATAAAATCTAACACCAATACATAATGAGCAATCTCAGTAAAATAGGAGTAGTGGAAAACATCCTTAACTTGGTAAAGAACATCTACAAAAAATTTGCAGCTAGAATCACACTTAACAGTGATGTCTTGAATTTTTTTTCTAATATCAGGAATAAGGCAAGGATGTATGTTTTCACCACTATTATTTAACTTAGTACTGGAAGTTCTATCCATTGCAATACAACAAGGAAAAAAAAAGACATATGGATTGGACAGAAATAAATAAAACTGGAGTTCTGGCCAAGATGGAGGGGTAGGTAGAGACCCTTCGCTTCCTTGCATGACCAAAAGGAGGACAACAACCAATCTGAAATCAATAAACAATCAAAAGTGCCAGAAAATCAAACTGCATGGAACTCCAACAACCAAGGAATTAAAGCAAAAATCAACCAGAACCACCAGATTGGTAAGGTGGCTGACCAGGCCAGCTGACTCAGAAAAACCATAGAGATGCAGGGACACTGGGGGCAGGGCTGGCTGCCTAGATCTGTGGGCTGTGTGAGAGGGGCTGACTTAAGGGAACCCAGAGGTAGCTGTGGGTTACAGCTGGGATTGCCCTGGTTGGAGAAGCTCCCAGTCTCACAGGAGAGTCGAAGAGTCTGTTGAAATATGCTCTAGAGATGAGCAGGTGAGCCACACCTTTCCCTCCCTGGCTCCTCCCCCACAGGCAGCACTGCAGAGCGGCAAAGGGGGTTGCCCTGCCCTAGTGAATACCTAAGGCCTCATCCCCTTACAACCTATCAACTGTGCCAAGACAAAGAAATATAGCTCAAATGAAAGAACAAAGTAGAACCTCAGAAAGAGAGCTAAATGAGGAGGAGATTGTCAACCTATCTGATGGAGAATTTAAATCCCTGGTAATCAAAATGCTCACAGGTCTGATTGAGCTTGGTTGAAAATGAAAAAAACAAATGAAGGATACCCAAAGCAAAATAAAGCAGAATGTAGGAAACCAACAGTGATGGGAAGGAAACCAGGACTCAAAGCAATGATTTGGAACAAAAGGAAAAAAATAAACATCCATCCAGATCAAAATGAAGAAACAAGAATTCGAAAAAGTGAACAGACTCTTAACAAACCTCGGGGACAACTTGAAACATTCCAATATCTGAATTATAGGGGTGCCAGAAGAAGAACAACAACAGCAAGAAATTGAAAACTTATTTGAACAAATAATGAAGGAAAATTTCCCCAATATCATGAAGGAAATAGACTTCCAGGAAGTCCAGGAAGCACAAGGAAGTTGGACCCAAAGAGGAACATATCAAGGCACATCATCATTAAGTTACCCAAGATTAAAAACAAGGAGAAAATCCTAAAAGCTGCAAGAGAAAAGGGAAGAGTTACTTGCAGAGGAGTTCCCATTAGACTATCAGCTGATTTCTCAAAATAAACCTTGCAGGCAAGAAGGGGCTGGAAAGAAGTATTTGAAGTCATGAAAGGCAAGGACCTACATACAAGATTACTCTATCCAGCAAAGCTTTCATTTAGAATGGAAGGGAAGATAAAGTGCTTCCCAGATAAGGTCAAGTTAAAGGAGTTCATCATCACCAAGCCCTTATTATATGAAATGTTAAAGGGACTTATCTAAGAAAAAGAATATAAAAAATATGAACAGTGAAATGACAAGAAACTCACAACTTTCAACAAATGAACCTAAAAGAAAAGAAAAACAACGGAAACAAAAACTAAGCAAACAACCAGAACACGAACAGAGTCAGAGAAATGGACATCACATGGAGGGATTTCAGTGGGGAGGGGGACAGGAGGAATAGAGGGTAAAATGTACAGGGAAGAAGCATGGTTAGTAGGCATAAGGTAGACAGGGAGAGATTAAAAATGGTATGGGAAACAGAGGACTCAAAGAACTTGTATGTATGACCCATGGATGTGGACTAAGGAGGGGGGAGTGTTGGAGGGTTGGGGGGGCAGGGCAGAGGGGGAATAGAGGTGGAAAATTGGGAAAACTGTAATAGTGTAATCAATAAAAATATTTAAAAAAGAAATAAAACTATTTTTATTTGCACATGACACCATTGTGTACATTGTAAAAATGCGAATCAGTCTACAAAAAACCTCCTAGAACTAATAAGTGAGTTCAGCAAGGTAAGAAGATAAATATAAAAATCAAACACACTTCTACCCACTAGCAATTAACATGTGGAAACTGAAATTACAAATACAATGCCATTTACAATCACTACCAAAATAATGAAATACTTAGGTATACTTAACAGATATACACAGGATTTGTATTGTGAAAACTACAAAATGCTACTGAAAGTAATCAAAGAACACAATTAAATGGAAAGACATTGTTTTCATGGATCAGAAGATTCATTACAGTGAAATTGTCAATTCACCACAAATTGATCTATAGATTTGATGCATTTTTTATCAAAATCTCACTAAGCTTTTTCGTGGACATGGACAAATTATTCTAAGATTTATATGAAAAGTCACAGGCTTAGAATTGCTAAAACAACCTTAACAAAGAAGAATAAAATGAGAGAAATTACTTTAACTGATATTAAGTCCTAAAAAATAGCTACAGTAATCAAGACAGTGTGCTATTGTTGAAGGACTAGACTTGTAGATTAACGGAATAGAATAGAGCTCCCAGAAATACTCATAGATCCACACAAATATGCCCAACATATTTTTAATAATGATGCATAAGCAAATCAATGAAGTAAGGACAGATGTTTCAGGAAATGATTCTGGATCATCTACAGGCAAAAATAAGAATTTTGACCTAAACTTCACAGTTTATACAGAACTGAACTCAAAATGAATTATGGACTTAAATGTAAATTAGAAACTATAAACTTACAAAATAACATGTAGGAGAAAGTCTTCAGTATCTAGAGCTCATCAAAGAGTTCCTTGTCTTGACATCTGAGATGTGATTCACAAAGGAAAAATCAGTAAATTGAGCCTCATCAAAATTAAAAATGTTTGCTGTGTGAAATACCCAATTTACTGGATGAAAACACAAGTTAAAGATTGGGAGAAAATATTTGTAGATCACATATCTGACAAAGGCTTCATATCTAAAATATATGAAGAACTCTTAAAATTAACAATGAAAGAATCCAATCCAATTAGAAAATGGGTAAAATGCCTAAACAGACATTTCATTGAGAAGAATAAACTGATTGAAGTAAGTACATGCTAAGATGTTCAACATCATTAGCTATTAGGGAATTTCAGATTAAACAAAAATGAGATATCACTACATACCTATCACAAGGCTAAAATGAAAAAATGATGATGTCACCCAATACTTGTGGGGATGTGGAGAAACTGGATCACTCACACATTGTTGGTGAGAATGTAAAATGGTACAGACCCTCTGGAAAGCATCTTGATAACATCTTGTAAAACTAAACATCCAAAGACCATACACACAACAATTAGATTCTTGGTCATTTATCCCAGAAAAATCAAAACATATATTCCCACACAAATTTGTACACTAATGTTTATAGCAGATTTATTTATAATTGTTCAAAACTGGAAATAACCCAGATATTTAAAATCAATACATGGTTAATAACCTTTGGAATACCCATACAATGGAATACTGCTTGCAAGAATAAAGAAACCAATTATTGACATATGCAACAATTTGGAATAATCTCCAAGGAAATATGCATGGGTAAAAAAAGATGATTGGAAAAGGTTATAGACTGCATGATTCCATTTACATAACATTCCTGAAATGACAAAATTATAAAAATGGAGAACAGACTGGTGGTTGTTAGAGGTTAAGGAGGGACTGGAGGTAAGAGGGAAGTGGGTCTGTCCATGAAAGGGCAACATGAAGGATCTTCCTGCGGAATGAAGTGTTCTGTATCTTGATTATATCACCATCAATATCCTGAGTGTGGTATCATGCTATAACTTTACAGGCTGTCACCACTGGGGAAAACTGAGAAAGGGTAGAGGGGATCTTTATGTATTATTTCTTTTTTTAAATTTTATTTTAATTGTTGTTCAAGTACAGTTTTCTGTCCTTTTTCTTAAAGTTGTATAGGAAGGAATCTGTATCACAAAATAAAAAGTTTAATTTAATAAATAAATGATAACACAGAAACAAAGACTGTGTTAAAAGGTTTTAATTCTTTTCCTTGGGAACTTTTGACACTTTGGGGAGTGGAGTAATATCTCTTTGATATTTTCTCCAATTTATTTTCTGACAACTGGTCTCATTATATTCCCTCACTTTAACTACAGGGTGGAGCAAAAGTTGTGAGTATGCAAAACACAGAGTTTTTTCTTGTATTATTATTTATTAACTCTTACACAACTTTCTATACAAAAACTGTAAACATATTTTTGTCCCACCCTGTATAAATTATATTTTATATGGCAAATTATTTATTTTAAAAGGCTTTCAAATTTATTTGCAGGGTTGACTTATTAATCTCTGTGGTTTTTTACTTTTCTTTGTATCCATTATTATGTCTCCATTATTATGTCTCCATTTTCATGTCTACTTTTCTATACTTGTGATTTTACTCCATTTTTCCCTTTGTTTGGTTAGCTTTTCTTTTTCAATAAAGCTAGATTTCCCCCCTAAGAAACTGCTTTGAATGTACTAATTTCTCTGTCTCTTATTTTATAATTGATTAATTTGTACTTTTATCCTTACTAATTCCATCCTTCTGCTTTCCTAATACCTAATATTTTGTTCTTTGTATGACTTTTGAATTGAGTTATTTTCATTTGTTCTTATTTAGCAAAATTGATTAAGGCTGCAAAGTTTCTTCTGGGCATTATTTTAACTACACCCATGGATTTAGCTGTACCCATGTGTTAATTATTGCCATTTTCTTGATTTTTTATTTTAACATTTTTGCTTGGACCACAGGTATTCAATCTCAGATCAATCACATCTTTGGCTTATGACACACTCCATTATTTGTCCATGTGTGGCCCTCTTCTATTACATATTTATTTGTTGGCTTTTAACAATGAATATCTTTGACCTTGTCACACAATGAAAAACTAGAACTTTTATAACAACTTGTATCTACCATGTTTATCCTGTCACATCTCAACTTCTTGCTTCCTTTCACCTCAGTTAAGCACCACTATAACTCTTGTTGCTGATGTTCTATTGCTTTCTCACCTGTTTTTTTAAAACTCAGCTTCACTGAGATTACTGAGATATAATTCACCTACCATAAAATTTACCAATTTAAAGCATAAAATTCAATGGTTTTTTTTTTTTTTAATATGTTAAGAATCATGCCTGGCCAAGATGCAGGCATAGGTGGATGCACTGTGCCTCCTCGCACAACCAAAATTCAGGACAAGGATTTAGAAACAATAAAACAATCAGAACTGAGAGAAAATTGAACTGTACGGAGTCCTGACAACCATTCATCCAGACCAGTAAGAGGAGTGGATTCATGGCAGGAGGAAGCAAAGGATGGCAGACCCAGGCCTGCAGGCGGTGGCAAGCAGGCCCCAGGTACATGGGTAGTGGCAAGCAGACCTCAGGCTCAAGGTGGCTGGCTGATCAGGCAGTCCCACATTCATGTGCAGATAATCCAGGTGAAAATGGGGAACAAGATAGAACTCGCAACCCAAGGTCCCAGTACCAGGAAATAAAACCTAAAAACACTGAGACCCCGCCCCATATACAGCATCACAACCCAGAGACTGGGCAGCCCCGCCCTGGTGAACACCTAACGCTCCACCCCTGACTACAGAACAGCTTCAACCAGACCAAAAATAAAAACAAACAAACAAACAAACAAAAAATGACTCAAATGGGAGAACAGATCAAAGCCCCAGAGCCAATTCATCTAAGCAACCAAGAGATAGCCAACCTATCAGATGCACAGTTCAAAGCACTGGTGATCAGGATGCTCACAGAATTGGTAGATTTTGCTCACAAGTTAGATGAACAAATGAAGGCTACACTAAGTGAAATGAATGAAGGAAAACGCACAGGGAACCGATAGTGATGGGAGAAAAACTGGGACTCAAATCAATGCAGTGGACCAGAAGGAAGAAACAAACATCCAATCAGAAAAGAATGAAGAAACAAGAATTTTTAAAAAATGAGGAGAGGCTTAGGAACCTCCAGGACATCTTTAGACGTCCCAACATCTGAATTATAGGGGTACCAGAAGGGGAAGAGGAAGAGCAACAAGTGGAAAACTTATGTGAACAAATAATAAAGGAGAACTTCCCCAATCTGGCAAAGGAAATAGACTTCCAGGAAGTCCAGGAAGCTCAGAGAGTCCCAAA
>PVKU01016973.1:0-12847 GCA_004027475.1 Anoura caudifer | reverse complement strand
GAGAGTCCCAAAGAAGGTGGACCCAAGGAGGAACACACCAAGGCACATCATAATTACATTAGCCAAGATTAAAATGAAGGAGAGAATTCTAGAAGCAGCAAGGGATAAGGGCACAGTCACCTACAAAGGAGTTCCCATCAGACTGTCAGCTGATTTCTCAAAAGAGACCTTCCAGGCAAGAAGGGGCTGGAAAGAAGTACTCCAAGTCATGAAAGTCAAGGACCTACATCCAAGATTGCTCTATCCAGCAAAGCTATCATTTAGAATGGAAGGGAAGATAAAGCACTTCTCAGATAAGGTCAAGATAAAGGAGTTCATCATCACCAAGCCCCTATTATATGAAATGTTAAAGGGATTTATCTAAGAAAAAGAAGATAAAAAATATGAACAGTAAAAAGATAGCAAACTCACAGATATTAACAACCACACCTAAAGCAAAAGCAAACTAAGCCAACAGCTACAACAGGAACAGAAACACAGAAATTGAGATCACATGGAGGGTTAGCAACAGGGGAGTGGGAGGAGGAGAGAGGGGGAAAAGGTACAGAGAATAAGTAGCATAGATGGTGGGTAGAAAATAGACAGGGGGAGGGCAAGAATAGTGTGGGGAAAGTAGAAGCTAAAGAACTTATGACACATGGACATGAACTAAAGGGGGGAATGTGGGTGGGAGGGGGTGTGCAGGATGGAGGGGAATGATGGGGGAGAAATGGGACAACTGTTATAGCATAATCAATAAAATGTAATTTTAAAAATTTCAATGATCTACCAATTTAGAGCCACCAAATGGCAAAAATTTTAAAGCCTAACAATATCAAGTTTTAACAAAGATCCAAACTAATGGTTACAATTGGTACAGTCATTTTGGAAAACCAATTTGGCATTATCTAGTAAAGCTGAATGTACACATACCTTACAACCAAGCAAGTTGTACATACTCTAAGCAGAGATGTCCAACCTGCAGCCCTCAGGCCACTTGCAACTCAGAAAGGCTATGAATGCAGCCCAACACAAAAATCATAAATTTACTTAAAACGTTATGAGATTTTTTATGTGATTATGTATCACAATGTATTTAATATGTGGCCCAAGACAACTCATCTTCATCCAGTGTGGCCCAGAAACACCAGCTTTTACTGTGTGCACCAGTAGTTAGGCACAATAACATTCATGACAGGAATGTTTATAGTAGCAAAAACACTGAAATCAGCCCCAATGTTCATTAACAAGGGAGTTGACAGGAAATGCTATGTAGCATGACATATGAATGATCTACAGCTACATGCAACAGCACAGATGAATGTGATGAATATAATGTTGAGCAAAAAAGTCATAGGAGACTTCACACATATCACTCATTTACATAAATTTCAAATATGTGCAGACTAAATGACGTATTGTTTATGGACACAAACATAGGTCAATAAAGCAAGCAAATGGCACACACAAAATTTGAGATAATTTGATCACTTCTTAGGGGATCAACTAATTCATGTGAGTAATGGCTTCTGAGGAGAAAGAAGAAAAGGATTAGGATGGGTAGTAGGAATATTCTAGCTCCCAAACTGGTTTGATGGATGGATTATATGGGTATTTGGATTACAGTATTCCTTTCACAATTTTATAAATATTATTTTGTAATGGTTAAATATCTGCTAAGACAAAAATAGAGTGAAATACATAATTTAAGGTTTACCTAGACATTGAAAACATTTTAAGGCAGAGATAATGTCATATTTAGAAATTATTCATTGGGCCTCCTACTTAGGAACCAGTACTTTTAGCTATATATAAATGAACTTCTATATGCCCTTTCCTTTTTTAATCACTTTTTTTGTTTTGTTTTATTAGTTATCTCTCTTACAGCATTCTAGCACTAAAGAGGAGAGACCACGGATACTTAGTATATGGCCTTCTGCCAAAATTATGACACAGATTTCAAAGTTAGGACCACATTCACATCTGAATGGAAACTGGTACTTGAAGGTAAAGGCTAATTCTATTAAACCAAATCAAAAGGCTTAATTTCAATTAATTTTTAGTCAGCTGTGGTCTGTATATCATATAGAGGACACAGGTAAGTGGTGGAAAATTGGAAAAGCCAAATTAAAATTAACTAGGGAGGTCAAGTTGCATCTAGTTAAGTTATGGGGGCTAGGCCTTGATGGTAGTGTTGGACACCTAGCATAAAAGTAGACTACAAAGCCAAAGAGTGAATTCTGATAATATGTCAAAATAAGTAAGTAAACTTTAAAGCTCAGAGTCAGAGGTCAAACGAAAAGCTTGGGTGGCAAGGTAAAAGGGATCAAGAATCTCGGCAAGGGAATAGGGAACTAGTCAGAATTCAGCCAGTGATAAAGTGGAAGGCTCTGGAGCACAGCAACCTCTTGCTGCCTAAGTCACCATTATATCTACTGCCAAAGATAGAAACTGAGTTAAGAAAAGACAAACCTTGAAAATGGAGGATATTAGTGGCATTATTTTTATTATACACAGATATTTAACTGTGATGCTGGTCCAGTGACAGCCTTGACTGACCACACAGAGACTTCTGGAATTAGAACAGCCCTTGAAATTTGTCCCAAGTTGGACTGAGATGGCGAGGCCTTTGTATCTCTCCATCACTGGATGTGGGCCAACCTGGGAAGGAGCGTGACCTTGGGCATGGCAGCTCTCTGCAGCTGAGGCTGTCCCTGAAGGGACTGACAGCTGAAAGCTCTCTACCAAAGCATTGCCAGCAGCTGGGACAAGTCCTTCACTGCACTGAGAATCCGACTGGCACAGCACAATGTCCATGTATCATTTAAGTCCTTTTTGGAGTTACAATCTTGTCAGATTTTACTTTTTTGTAAGCTCAGGGCTTTATAAAATCTTTATTGTGAGGGAATTCCTTTGATGTCACCACATTTGAATTATTTCACTAATCTTTTTATCTTATAACATTGAATTTATTGATTCAATAAATTCAGAAGTAACTTATAATGTTAATTTTTCTACAGATAACTGCCTTAAATTTAGATGGGCAACATCTCTTTGAAATTACAAATATAGAAAAGTTGGAAAATTTGAAATGGGCATCCTTCAACAACAATAATCTCACTAAAATGGAAGGCTTAGACTCCTGTGTTAATTTGGAAGAGCTCACCTTGGATGGAAACTGCATCTCAAAGATAGAAGGTAAGGCATTTGAGAAACTGAAAGCCATTGAATGTGAATGTCTCATTGAGAAGAGCAAAAAATGAATAACACTGAGGACACAATTTCAGCGATGAAAATATCCAGAGAAATTCAAAAAAGGTCTGGAGCAGAGTATTCTCAACACCTGTTGGTGTGATCAGTGATCATCTGCTGAAATGTAATGAGCCCAGCCAGTGGACTTGCTTCTTCTCTGCCAGTGTTTACTACCTATTACCAAAACTACACATTATAAACTAGGCCATAATTAATATTTGTAGAGTTGAAAAAATGAATGAATGAGTGAGGTGCTTTTTAAAAGGATAAAACAACCCAGTTCATTTTTCAAAATATGGAATTAAGGTTACATTTTGAAATTTGAAGACTTTAACAAAAATGAAAATTTTATTCACAAGGGACTGAAAGTCAAATGTACTATATACACTTGTGTGTGGATCCACTTGCAAGTACAATTAAACAGCTTTACTAGTGTCTGAGTATGCACACACACAGAAACATACACACTTATCTGGGTATCGGATATTTCTGGATGTGCATTTTAGCAACAGGGTTGCCCTTGGCAAGGACAGAAGATAAGAATTGGAAATATGGCTGGAAAAGAGACTTATTTTATACTTTATTTACTTTTGAATTATTGGATTATTTTAGCATGTGTGTGTACTACCCTTTACATAAAATAGAAAATTATATTTCAAAAATTACATATGAAAAAACAAATATTAAATATTTTTTAAAACACATGTATAACATTAGTTACTTTATTTTAATGGCTGTTAACAATATATTTCTAAAAGTTCCTCAAGCATAAGGATCCCTTGGGATCCCTTAGGAATCCCTACAAATTCCTAGGTCTCTCTGTAGATTTCAGTTGAGTGAACCTGAGGGTAGTTCAGACATTGGTATAGAGAACCATCACTAGTCTTCCATTCCCATACAATAGGGGTGTTAGCTTTGCTTTATGTATACAATTGAGAACACTATTTCCTTTTTATTTACTTCCATAACCCCACTGAAAGGAAGAATCCTCCAACCTATACCCACCTTCCCTATACCCACTTTTCAGAGAAGATCCCTAGCCCCCTAGACTTCAACAGACACTGCTCTTCTGTTTTCCAGACATAGATAGGTTTAATATCCATTTAAGAAGTTCTGCTTTGATAGTTTTATCCTAACATGCCCTAGGTTGATTTACTTTCAACATTGCATAGTACTATGATAGAAGCTGGTGTGAAAAGGGAGTAGATAAAATTTATTGAGGACCAATTATTTGCCAAAAGCCGTAACTGATGCTTTTCAAATGCCATTCCATTTAATCCCATAACCCCTTACAAGTAGATTTCAGTATGTCCATGTTATGGATGAGGAAAATGAAGCTCAGAGATTACATCATTTTATACATTTACCTGTGGTCCCAAACCCAGTTGTGATACATTCAAAACCAACAAAGTTCTTACCTTTCAACTGCACCTTCCTACCTACAATTGCAAAGTGCTGACACCAGATAATGTACACAGGAGTTAGATTGTGGTGATAGGTGGCATTTTTCAATGTTCTGTCTTAGAGTACTTTTGATTCATAGGCCGGCACTCAACCACTGAGCCATACCAGTCAGGGCTCTGTCTTAGAGTATTTTTAATTATACAAAGGTATACTTAGCCTAATTGGTTCTTTTTAATACAAATGATGCCACAGTGAGGTATACTTTCCAGAGTATCATACTACAGTTCCTTACCCTTGTTTGAAAATGGGGGCTGGTGATTATATTTAGCTTTGTGTAAAACTTTGTGTGACTGTGATGGTGAAAACCTTTATTATATCTCCTAAAGATTATTTGAAAGCACAATTTAGTATTTCCTACATAATACCTTCCCTTAACACCTATTAAGAATGAATCTGCTTAGAAATCCAAAATTGAAATTTAACATATTAGCTGGGACTTTACACACACTGTATCCTTAAATAAAAGGAAAAACAATGATGGTTAATATATATTATAGAATCTATTAAGCCACTTGATTTGGGAAAAGAGATATAATAAAATGATCACAGTTATTTTTTTAATTAACCTTTTGATACTGTCTAAATCTTTTCTTGAATTTGCTTATTTTTCTAGGCATTTCCAAGCTAACTAAATTAACCCGCCTCAGCATTAATAACAATCTTCTCACTGGTTTGGAAAAGCATACTTTCGATAACATGCTTCATCTTCACTCCCTTTCTCTTGAGAACAACAGAATCACTTCATTGAGTGGTTTACAAAAAGCTGTCACTCTAATTGAATTATACATAAGCAATAACTATGTTGCTCTCAATCAGGAGATCTACAATTTAAAGGTGACTAACTGGGGTAATGTTTTTGTTTTTAAAAATATTGTTTCTTCATACAATGAAAGTAGTGAATGTTTACTGTACAGGATTTTGAAAATATAGAAAAATATAAGAAGAAAATAAAAGCAAGGTTTATTTATTAATAAAAAGCAAGGAAAATAAAAATAAGGTTTATTTAAATATATTTGCATTCAATTTATATGTATATCCAAATATATGTCCCCAGTGTGACAACCTCCATGGGTAAATTTTTTTTATTACTCAAATAAAATAATTCAAACCCCATTCCTCCTAACTAGTGCCTTCCTTGGTATTTCTAAGGATTCCCCAAGCTGGATGGAGAGTAAGATTCTTTAACATTTCCTGTTCTCAAAGCAATTCTTGGTTGTCTGTCACTTACCTACTTGTTCTTACTGGTGGCTCCGTCCTTCTGGTCAACTTTGACCAGCTTTGCTCTCTTTAATTTTCCCCAGGAAACCTCTAATTCAAGCTACTGTACAACAGTCCTTACTGAAAGTTTAAATAAAGTGGAAGTTCATTAAAGCACAGAATAAGAATTCACTTCAAATGTAATGTGTGACTTAATTGTTTCTAAAGTTTGATGACCATTTTCTACCAGTGGAACTCTTACCATGATGCCATTTCTTTTGCTTATAACATATTTCTTGGACTTTATCTCCTAGCAAAAATGTAGGTCCACTTCCCATCTTTCCTTAAGTTCAGCTTTCTCCCCATCCTACTCCAATAAACTACTTCTAAAGCTGCAGAGACAACCTAATCAACAATAGCAGCAACAAAATAAACCATTTCACATTATGATGCAGAATAGTTTTATTCCTTCTTCTTTTTAACCTCTTCCAGCCATATCTACTCAGGACCCTTCCTTTACAACAAAGGCACATCAAAATGTCTTGTCTGATAAGAAAGCATTTTCCCTTAAGCTGAGTTCTACATTCAGAAGGTAGGAGCACTTCAGTTTTATCCCTCATCAAAGGGAGTGTTTTGCATTCTTGTTATAACTGTGTTCACATACACATACTTTTTAATAGCCCTTATTGCATAAACAAAGTATATTGTTTTAAACTTAGCTAAGTTCCCTCCAAGTCTCTACTAGTGACAGATGACACATTTAGCACCAGCATATAACACAGACCACTGAAACACTGTACAAAAATTAGAGCTTAATTGTCTGAAAGGTTAACACTTGCACTAAAAAGTACACTTAAAAGCACTCAACTCATTATGAAATTGCAGGATAATTCAAATGTTAAAATTCAAGGATGTTTAAACTCTTGAGGGGGAAAATTTGCTATACACACACACACACACACACACACACACACACATATTACTTTAAATGTATGTATTTTTGTTACCCAGGGTTTATGCAACTTGATTACTCTAGACATATATGGAAACATTATTGTATGGAATCAGGAAAACTACCGGTTGTTTGTAATATTTCATCTTCCAGTACTGAAAGCTTTGGATGGAGTCTCAATTGTAAGTAGTTTTATGACTCAGCATTTGATTCATATGCAATAGATGCACATTCACATAGCCATAGGCCATAATCATTTTTAACATTGCTTTATTACTGATATGATACCCAAACTTTCAATGCTTATTAATATCTTGTTCTCTAAAGCCATTTTAGACCTGCCCTGGCCAGTGTGACTCAGTTGGTTAGGTATCATCCAGCAAACCGAAAAATCACAAGTTCAATTCCTGGTCAGGGCACATACCTGAGTTGCAGGTTCGGTCCCCGGTCAGGCATGTACAGGAGGCAGCCAATCAATGTTTCCCTCTCACAGCAATGCTTCTTTCCCTCTCCTTCTCCCTCCCTTCCTCTCTCTCTAAAATCAAAAATAAAAATAAAATTTAAATAAAAAAATTTTGATCTGGCCACTTCTTAATCATCTAATATGAGGTGCCAGGGGAGAGAAGACACTGCCTACATTTGCACCCACTGATTCAATGGCTGAAAAATCAAAAGCACATTTTCATGACACAGGATAGAAAAACACTGCTCTGGAGCTCTATCTATCATCCTCTAGGGCCCCAAAATAGCTTCCTATTTCCTGGAAAAATACAGTTGTTATGTTTAAGAAAAATTTATTTGAACCAACAATTGATATGTCAACATTACAAGTAAGATGTAAAGAAAAATAACATAGAACGTATAGGACTAAATATGAAATAAATATTTGGAAACTTGGATTCTATAACAACTAAGTTTATTCAGGGCTCCTGACTTCCATGTGACAGGGCAAGTACCTGACAAATATGTGAAGAATAAAAAGGTTCCCTATGTAACACTGCCTAGCTCCTGTCTAACAATAAAGTTCATCAAATCTTCTAGAAAATTGAAAGTTCATGATTATTTGGGACTCTGAGGTGCTCTGAGAAGATTAATAATAATTCTAGCCTTTTTTTTTTGGTAATCTCCTCAAAATGGAGAATCAAAAATAGTCTCCCCCAACACAGACATTTCTCTAGAACCTTGTCTACTGGGTTTTATTTAGGTGTTGGCATTCATGTAAGGGGGCTTTAAAAATAGACTTATGAAACCTGTATTGCATTAGCTTTAATGATTTTAGTCAGGGTCTTCTCCTTATCTCTCTGTGCCCTCACTGAAGGACCACATGGGAAAGTGCTTTTAGAAACAAGTGAGGAAAACATGTTTTCCCCTAAGGAAAATTATGCTCTGCTCACTGACAATTAATGTCACTTAACTATTTTCCTTTCACTTAGACTACCTAAAAGCTCAGGGCCAAATTTATGGTTCAATAACAGAAAACCCTGTAGGATTTATGGTCTATCTGCCCCTACCCCCGGTTTTAATCTACTCTAACTTAGATAATTCTTGGTCCTGATCATCACTATTTATTGTTTTCATTTTACTGATGGACTATATGTACTTCCTGTAAGCTGCCACAAATTCTTTGTGGAATGAGGTAGAGTATAAATATATGAATTAATAATGGAACATGAAGACTAGACTGAATAATTTACACATTAATTGAGACATAATGGGAAGACATTAAAGATTGAGTAGGGGGATAACATTCAAAACTATGTACTAGGAAATTTAATCTAACAGTAGTGTTTACAGTAATAGATGAAAGACCAATATGAGGCTATTAGAACAGTCTACACATGAGGTAATGAGAACCTTAACCAAGGGGAATTGATTATAAAATGGAGAGCTGAAAGGCTAAGAAATACTGGGGAGAATTGACAGAACTCAGCAAGCAATTAGATTTGAAGGATAGGGAAAGGCAAGAGTAAAATATGTCCACAAGCTTTGAGTCTATACTAATAAGATATAACAGAAATATGAATATAAGGAGAGCAGTTTTCAGAAATGAGATGATTAGTGTTGAACACACTAAGTTTCATACGACTGTGGATCATCTGTCTTGAGATGCCAAGCAGACAGTTGAAGATACAGGACTAAATTAGAATATAGAAAATCAATTTACATTTGTTTAGATTTGGAAGTAATTAGAAAAAAGCTGATAGTTAAAACCAAGAGCACCCATAAGACTGTCTAAGGTAAGAGAGTAAAGAAAGTAAAGAAATCCAAGTGAGGCTTTAAAACTTCCATTTAGGAAATTTAAAGAGGAAAAGAAGTCACAAAAAGTAGGTGCAGAGGGAGATAGAAGAGTAAAATAATTGTAGTTTTTAAGATATAAGTGGATATGACTTAGAAATGACATAGTCCAGCCCTGGCTGGTGTGGCTTAGTGGATTGAGTGCCAGCCTGCAAAACAAAGGGTCACTGGATTGATTCCCAGTCAGGGCACATGCCTGGGTTGCAGGCCAGGTCCCCAGAAGGGGGCGTGTGAGAGGGAACCACTCACTGATGTTTCTTTCCCTCTCTTTCTCCCTTCCTTCTCCTCTCTAAAAATAAATAAATAAAATCTTTTTTAAAAATTACATAGTCCAAATCCTTTATTTTATAGATGAGCACAAAGAACTCCAGAGAACTTATATGCCTTATTCTAAATTACATGAACCTTTAATGATAAAGCCTGGACAGTTGAGCCTCTTTCTGTCCAGGGTTCTCTGGACATATAATCACATTTCCCTCTCTGGAGTGGGAGTGGAAACCAAGGGAGGACACAGACTCTTTCTACATACCTGAATTTTTAAAATTATTTTTACAAGAAAAGTACAGAAAAAAATTGCTAGTCCTTGATTTATAAAAACACTAATCAAATGTTATTTTTATGATTATGAAAGATGCAAAAGCAATGCTATTCCTAAACCTGAATTAATGTTTATTAAACTCATTTTGAGATTGTATCATTGAAGGTTCAACCAGAAACACATAACTAGTGGGAGATGTGTGTGTGTCTATATGTATATTAAGAGATTGTTACGAGGAGTACCTAACAATTGTGAAGTCTGCCTAAGCAAGTCTGAAATCTTATGGGCAGACCATCAGGAAGAAAAGCTTATGGGCAGCTCATAGTCATGGACCAAAGCTGCTGTCTGCAGGTGAATTTCTTCTGTCTTTCAGGAAACCTCAGCTCTACTTTAAAGTCCTTTCAGTTGCTTAAATCAGTCTCACCCACTTTATCCAAGATAATCTCCTTGCTGAAAGTCAAAGGGGCAAAAATTGGGACAACTGCAATACCACAATCAATAAAATATTAAAATATTTAAAATTTTTTTAAATATAAAAGAAAGTCAACAAATTAGGAACTTTGACTTGCAAGATACCTTCACAGCAAAATACCTACAAAACTCCTTTACATTAACTTTTGACAGAACACCAGAGACTGTAGCTTCACTCACTTCATAGCTCTGTTGTTTGGTGAATACACCTTTTGGATTGTCACGTCTTCTCAGTAGATTGACCCTCTCATCAGCATGTAATGCTTCTCTCTGTCTCTGATAATAATCTTTGCACTGAAGTCTATTTTATCAGATATTAATATAGCCACTCCTACTTTCTTTTCATTAATAGTAGTGTGGTATATCTTTTGCCATCCTTCTACTTTCAACCTGCACATATCATTATATTTGAAATGTGTTTCTTGTTGACATCATACAATTGGGTCATGTTCTTTTCTCCGCTGCCAATTTTCATCTTTAAAATGATGAGTGTAGAGTATTTCCATTCCAGGTAATTATTCACATGAGTGCTGTAGTCTGCCATTTTATTTTTTGTTTTCTGTTCCTTTCTTTCTTTCTTCTTTTTTCTTTTCTGGAAAAATAAAGCTTCCAGAGAGCTACTTGGACATTTTATAAAATTTTATTTTGTTTTTCATTTTATCTATCTATCTATCTATCTATCTATTTTACTGGTTGCTCTATGCATTACATTTCATATACTCATACATAACATTATAGTCTACTAGTATAGACATTTTTTACCAATTTGAGTGAAGTATTAGAAACTTTATTTGCTTTTAAGTTTATTTCTCCTCTCTTGTTGCCTTAAATATTTCCTTATTGCCATATATATATTTTTTGAGAACCATATCAGACAATATGCTTTTTTACTTCAACTGGTTAAATATAATTAAAAAAATTCAGGAATGAAAGCTTATTGTTTTTAGATCTTCCCAAGATGCTTTCTTCTTTTCTGGCATTCCAAGAGCCCTCCTTTTTTTTCTCTCTCTCCTTCTTATATTAAGAATTTCAAAAGACAGAAAACTGTACAAGAACAACAATTTAAATAAAAATTTTAAAAAAGAATTTCTATTAGCTTTTCTTTTAGGGGAGATCTGCTGTTGACAAATTTGCTTAGTCCCCTTCATCTAACAATATCTTAATTTCCTCCTCATTTCTGAATAATATTTCTCTGAACATAGATAGGATTTTGGGTTGACAATTCTTTTCAACCAGAAGAATGTGACATAACATTCTCTCAATGATAACCACAACATTCTCTGGTTTCCATGTTTTCTGAGAAAGCTGTTATAATTCATACTGTTTTCCTTTTATAGGTAAGATTTATTTCTCTCTCGCTACTTTCTATATTTTTGTCTTCAGTTTTCAGAAATCTCATTACAATTATATGTCTTGACATGGATTTGGGGTGGGGTTCCTCTTTTGGGGTTTGCTCAGGTTCTTGAATGTGTAGATTTATGCTTTTTCTAATTTGGAGACATTTCAGCCATTATTTCTTCCAATACTTTTTCAGCCCCACTCAATTTCTCCTCTCATTCTAGGAATCCAATGTTACCAATGTTAAATCTTTTGTTATGGTCCCACATGTTCAGAATGTGGTCTGTCTTGGTATGGTGAAGTTCATTTGTTTTAAAGTCTGTTTTCTCTCTTTTGCTCAGATAGGGTAATTTCTACTGTTTTATATTTAAGTTCACTGATTCTTTCCTCTGTTCTATTTGGCTGTTAAGCCCATCTATTGTGTTTATTTGGTTATAGTTATTTTTCAATTCTAAAATTTCCATTTGGTATTTCTTTACTTTTTTTTTTTGCTGACCCTTTTTATTTCTTTGCTGAGAATTTCTATTTATTCATTTGGTTTAAGCATGTTCATAATTGCCCATTAAAACATTTTAAAATTATATTTTATTGATTGTGCTATTACAGTTGTCCCATTTCTCCCCATCACTCCCCTCCACCCTGCACATCCCCTCCCACCCACACTCCCCCCCTTAGTTCATATCCATGTGTCATAAGTTCTTTAGCTTCTACTCTTCCCACACTATTCTTGCCCTCCCCCTATTTTCTACCCACCGTCTATGCTACCTATTCTCTGTACCTTTTCCCCCTCTCTCCTTCACCCACTTCCCTGTTGCTAACCTTCCTTGTGATCTCCATTTCTGTGTTTCTGCTCCTGTTCTAGCTGTTTGCTTATTTGCTTTTGTTTTAGGTGTGGTGGTTAATATCTGTGAGTTTGCTATCTTTTTATTGTCTTATTTTTTTATCTACTTTTTCTTAGATAAATCCCTTTAACATTTCATATAATAGGGGCTTGGTGATGATGAACTCCTTTAACTTGACCTTATCTGAGAAGTGCTTTATCTTCCCTTCCATTCTAAATGACAGCTTTGCTGGGTAGAGCAATCTTGGATGTAGGTCCTTGCCTTTCATGACTTGGAATACTTCTTTCCAGCCCCTTCTTGCCTATAAGATCTCTTTTGAAAAATCAGCTGACAGTCTGATGGGAACTCCTTTGTAGGTGACTGTGCCCTTATCCCTTGCTGCTTCTAGAATTCTCTCCTTCATTTTAATCTTGGCTAATGTAATTATGATGTGCCTTGGTGTGTTCCTCCTTGGGTCCACCTTCTTTGGGACTCTCTGAGCTTCCTGGACTTCCTGGAAGCCTATTTCCTTTGCCAGAT
>PVKU01016972.1:0-12851 GCA_004027475.1 Anoura caudifer | reverse complement strand
TTGCCTTTCATGACTTGGAATACTTCTTTCCAGCCCCTTCTTGCCTGTAAGGTCTCTTTTGAGAAATCAGCTGACAGTCTGATGGGAACTCCTTTGTAGGTGACTGTGCCCTTATCCCTTGCTGCTTCTAGAATTCTCTCCTTCATTTTAATCTTGGCTAATGTAATTATGATGTGCCTTGGTGTGTTCCTCCTTGGGTACAACTTCTTTGGGACTCTCTGAACTTCCTGGACTTCCTGGAAGTCTCTTTCCTTTGCCAGATTGGGGAAGTTCTCCTTTATTACTTGTTCAAATAAGTTTTCCACTTGTTGCTCTTCCTTTTCCCCTTCTGGTACCCCTATAATTCAGATGTTGGGACTTTTAAAGATGTTCTGGAGGTTCCTAAGCCTCTCCTCATTTTTTGAATCCTTGTTTCATTATTCTTTTCTGTTTGGTTGTTTCTTTCTTCCTTCTGGTTCACTACATTGATTTGAGTCCCAGTTTCCCTCCCATCACCATTGGTTCCCTATGCGTTTTTCTTCATTTCACTTATTGTAGCCTTCATTTATTTGTTCATCTAATTTGCAACCAAAATCAACCAATTCTGTGAGCTTCCTAATCACCAGTGCTTTCAACTGTGCTTCTGATAGGTTGGCTACCAGTGCTTTGAGCTGTGCATCTGGTAGGTTGGCTATCTCTTGGTCGCTTAGATGAATTAACTCTGGGGCTTTGATCTGTTCTCCCATTTGAACCTTTTTTTTTTTTTTTTGTCTAGTCACGGCTGTTAGGTAGTGTGGGGCAGAGCCTTAGGTGTTCATAAGCACAGGGCAACCCAGTAGCTGGGTTGTGATGCTAGATATGGCGGTGGGGTCCAAGAGGGAACAGTGGTGCTTGCTCCGCTCTCTCTCAGATTCCAGTCCCTTCAGCCACTTTCCCCAAGCAAATTGGGCCCTTCTGGTGCTGACCTTTGCATGGGTGGGCCTGTGAACTCTCCAGGACCCCATGGGTCTCCCCAAGGAACTCTCCTGTGAGGCTGGGACTCCCTCCTGGCACCTCAAGCCCCAAACTGTTTTCAATCGGTGCCTCCAGGCTTCACTTCCTGGTGCTAGGGCCCTGTGTTGTGCAGTCTGTCTTGCTGCTCGTTTTCGCCTGGTTTATCTGCATGTGAGAATGTGTGTCCATGGTGGGCCACTGTGTGTGCCCCACTTGGTCTGCTGGATGCCTCCTCGCATTCAGCAAATGCCGCCTGTGTGCTTGGGGTGTGCCAACCACTGCCTGTGTGCCTGGGACCACTAGCCACTGCTTTTTCCTGCCTCGTCTCCTCTCTGCCTGTCCCCGACTCTGCCCCTCTTACCAGTCTGGGTGAATTGTTGTTGGACTTCTGTATAATTCTATTTTCTATCTGTTCTGGCTTTTTTTGTTCTATATTTTTGTTGTCCTTAATCTTGGTTGTGAGAGGAGCCCCAGTGTGTCCACCTACACTTCCATCTTGGCTGGAAGTCCTTTGTTCATTTTTTAATTGGAAAGTTTGTCTTCCTGGTGTTGAGTAATATGGGATCTTTATATATTTTGGATATCAAACCCCTCCCCAATGTATCACTGGCAAGTATACTTTCTCATACTGTTGTTTCACTTTTCATTTTGATGATGGTTTCTTTAGCTGCACAGAAGTTTTTTCATTTGAAGTAGTCCTATTTGTTTATTTTTTCCTTTACTTCCCTTGCCTTAGGAGATATGTTGACAAAATTATTGCTACGTGGGATGTATGAAATTTTGCTGGCCATAGTCTCCCCTAGTATTTTTATGGTGTCACAACTTATATTTAATTCTTTTATCCATTTAGACCTTATTGTTGTATATGGTGTAAGTTGGTGGCCTATTTTCATTTATTTTGGATGTACCAGTCCAGTTCCAAAAACTGGCTTCTTTTATTGAAGAGGCTATCTTTACTGCATTTTATGCTCATTCTGCTTTGTAAAATATTAACTGACCATATAGACTTGAGTACTTTATGCTGTTCCATTGATCTATGTCTTCATTCTTATGTCGGTACCAGACTGCTTAGTTTACAGTGGCCTTGGAGTGTAGTTTGATATTAAGTATTGTGATCCCTCCTACTTTGTTCTTCTCTCTCAAAAATGCTGAGGCTATCTGGGTCATCTTTTCTTCCATACAAGTTTTTGAAATATTTTTTCTAGATCTGTGAAATATGCCATTGATTATTTAATAGGAATTTGTGTTGAATCTAAAAGTTTCTTTGGGTAGTATGGACATTTTATTCCAGTCAATGATATGCTTCTGTTTATTTGTATCTTTCTATTTTTTTCTCCTTTAGTGTTCTTTAGTTTTCCAAGTACAGGTCTTTTACTTCCTTGGTTAAGGTCATTGCTACATAGTTTCTTTTTCTTGTTGCTACAGCAAATGAGATATTCCTTAATTTCTGATTCTGATGTTTCAGTGTTGTAAGAGGTGCCTTGGATTTCTGAATATTGACTTTGTAACCTGCTATTTTGCCAAATTCACATATTAGGTCAAGTATTTTTTGATGGAGGCTATAGGGTTTTCTATGTACACTGTCATGCCATCTACAAATAATGATAGTTTTACTTTCTTTTTTTCCAATTTAAATGCCTTTTTTCTCTTTTTCTTGTTTGTCACTGTGGCTAGTAATTCGCATACTATGTAAAGATGGTGAAAGTGGACACCCTTGTCTTCTTCCTTAACTTAAGAGAAAAGTTTTAGTTTTTGTCCACTGAATATGATGTTGGCTATATGTATCCTGTATATGACCTTTATTATGTTGTGTTATGAATCTTCTATTTCCACTTTGCTGAGTATTTTATCATAAATGGGTGCTATATTTCTTGAAGTGCTTTTTCAGCATGTATTGATATGATCATGTGTATTTTGTCTTTCATTTTGTTTATGTGCTGTTACACCATCCTTACATCCCTGAGATGAATCACACTTGATTTTGTTGTATGATCTTCCAATGTGTTGCTCAATTCAGGTTGCTAATATTTTGTTGAGGATTTTAACATCTATGTTCATCAGAGATATTGCCTCATATTTTTATTTCTTTGTTGTTTCTTTATGTGGTTTGAAATTAGGATAATATTGGAATCATTTAAATAATTTGGAAGTCTTTCCTTTTCCTAAATTTTTTGAATAGTTTGAGAATGATGAGAATTACAACTTCATTAAATGTTTGATGAAATTTGCCTTTTAGGCCATGTGGTCCATGGCTTTTGTGTACCATGAGTTTTTTTTATTATTGCTTCAATATCACTAGTTGTTACTGGTCTATTCAGGCTTTCTTCTTCTTGATCAGTTTGGGAAGACTGTATGTTTCTAGAAATTTATATATTTCATCCAGATAGTCAAATTTCTTGGCATATATTTGTTTATAGTAATTTCTTTCAATCCTTTGTACTTCTGTGGTATAAGTTGTTACTTTTCTTTCATTTCTAATTTTATTTATTTGGGTCCTCTTTTTTTATCTTGATGAGTCAGGTCAAAGGCTTGTTAATTTTATTTATCTCTTCAAAGGACAAGCTCCTGGGTATTGATCCTTTGAATTGTGTCTTTAGTCTATTTGACATGTAACTATGCTCTGATCTTATTTCCTAACTTCTATTTACTTGGGGCATTGTTTGTTGTATTTACTCTAAATCTTTTTGTTTGTTTGTTTATTTTATTTCATTTTTTGAATCTTATTTTATTTTATTTTATTTTATTATTGTTCAAGTACAGTTTTCTGTCTTTTACTCCCATCCCAGCACAACCGCAGCCCTACAAATCTCCCTACCATTTCAAACCCTTCCTATTTTTTGTCCATGTGTCCTTTGTATTTGTTCATGTAAACCCTTCCCCTTGTCCCCTGAAATTCCCTTCCCTCTCTCCTCTGGTCACTGACAGCCTGTTCTTTATTTCAGTTCTATAGCCTTCAAAATACAGCCTTTGGTTATATTTTGCTTGTTTGTTTGTTTCATTGTTTAGGTTCTATTAACAGTGAGATCATATGGTATTTGTCTTTCACTGCCTGGCTTATTTAGCTTAGCATAAGGCTTTCCAGTTCCATCCATGCTGTTGCAAACCATAGGAGCTCCTTTCTTTCTACTGCATAGAATTCCATTGTATAAATTGTACCATAGTTTTTAGATCCATTCATTTACTGATGAGCACCTAGGTTCCTTCCAACACCTGGCTACTGTAAATTGTGTTGCTATGAACATTGGGGTGCATAGGTTCTTTTGGATTGGTGTTTCAGGGTTTCTAGGATATAATCCTAGCAGTGGAATTGCTGGCTCAAAAGGCAGATCCATTTCTAGTTTTCTGAGAAAACTCCATACAGCTTTCCATAGTGGTTGTACCTGTCTGCAATTCTACCAGCCATGCACTAGGGTTCGCTCTTCCCCACAAACTCTCCAAAATTTTTTTGTCTCTTTGTTTATGATGGCCATTCTGACTGGTGTGAAGTGGTATCTCATTGTGCTTTTAATTTGTATCTCTCTGATAGCTAGCGATATGGAGCATCTTTTCATGTTTCTCTGGACCCTCTGTATGTCATCCTTGGAGAAGTGTCCGTTCGAGTTCTTTGCCCATTTTTTAATTAGGTTGCTTGTCTTCTTAGAGTGGAGTCCTGTGAGTTCATCATATATTTTGGAGATTAAACCTTTGTCTGCAATATCATTAACAAATATGTTTTCCCATATGTTTGGTTTTCTTTTTATTTTAATATTGTTTTCTTTGGCCATGCAGAAGCTTTTTATTTTGATGAGATACCATTTGTTTATTCTTTCCTTTATGTCCCTTGCTTTATGGAACATATTGGTGAAAATAGTGCTGTGTGAAATATCTGAGATTTTTCTGCCTGTGTTCTCTTCTAGGACTTTAATCATGTCATGGTTTGTATTTAAATCCTTTATCCATCTTGAATTTATTTTTGTGTATGGTGTAAGTTGGTGATCGAGTTTCATTTTTTTGCATATAGCTGTCCAGTTCTCCCAAAACCACTTGTAGAAAAGGCTATTTATACTCGATTTTATGTGGCTTGCCCCTTTGTTGAATATTAATTGACCACAGAGACTTCGGATTATTTCTGGACTCTCTGTTTTCTTCCACTGGTTCATGCCTCTGTTCCTTTTTGTTGTTGTTTTTGTTGTTTTTTAGTCCACATACTATGGACTAATTTATTACATGGCAATAATTACTGCACTTAATGAATCATATCATTTGTTTTGTAATCTGTGCCCTTGAACTAAAGTAGTTAAAAAAGAAAAGGATGTGAATTATTTATTCTTAGCTTGGAAACTTTGCATTGCTACTACTTCTTTTTTTAATGCACCACAGCAATTTTTTAAAATTGTTGTTCTTGTACAGTTTTCTTTTACTCCCATCTCAGCTAACCACCCCAACCCTCCTCACCACCCTCCCATTTCCACCCCACCTAGATTTTGTCCATGTGTCCTTTATACTTGTTGCTATAAACCCTTCCCCTATTCCCCTGAAATTCCCTCCCCTCTGCCCTCTGGTGACTGTCAGCCTATTCTCAATTTCAGTGTCTTTGGTTATATTATTCTTGTTTGTTTGTTTTGTTGATTATGTTTCTACTAAATGTGAGATCATATGGTATTTGTCTTTTACCAACTGGCTTGTTTTGATTAGCATAATGCTCTCCAGTTCCATCCATGCTGTTCTGAAGGGTAGGAGCTCCTTCTTTCTTTCTGCTGCATAGAATTCCATTGTGTAAATGTACCATAGTTTCTTGATCCATTCATTTACTGATGGGCACCTAGGTTGCTTCCAAAACTTGGCTATTATAAATTGTGCTGCTATGAACATTGGGGTACATAGATTCTTTGGGATTGGTGTTTCAGGGTTCTTAGGATATAATCCTAGCAGTGGAATTGCTGGGTCAAAAGGTAGATCCATTTTTAGTTTTCTTAGAAAATTCCATACTGCTTTCCATAGTGGTTGTACCAGTCTGCAATCCCACCAAGAGTTCACTAAGGTCCCCTTTTCTCCACAACCTTTCCAACACTAGTTGTTTGTTGCTTTATTTATGATGGCCATTCTGACAGGTGTGAAGTGGTATCTCATTGTGGTTTTAATTTGCATCTCTCTGATAGCAAGCAATATTGAGCATCTTTTCATGTGTCTCTGGATCCTCTGCATGTCCTCCTTGGAGAAGTGTCTGTTCAGGTCCTTTGCCTGTCCTTTTTTAATTGGGTTGCTTGTCTTCCTAGAATGGAGTCCTGTAAGTTCTTTATATATTTTGGAGATTAAACCCTTGTCTGAGGTATCATTGGTGAATATATTTTCCCATACATTTGGTTCTCCTTTTATTTTAATACTGTTTTCTTTAACCATGCAGAAGCTTTTTATTTTGATGAGATCCCATTTGTTTATTGTTTCCTTTATGTTTCTTGCTTTAGGGGACATATCAGTAAAAATGTTGTTATGTGAAATATCTGAGATTTTCCTGCTTATGTTCTCCTCTAGGACTTTAATGGTGTCATGGCTTATATTGAAATCTTTTATCCACCTTGAATTTATTTTTGTGTATAGTGTAAATTGGTGCTTGAGTTTCTTTTTTCTTTTCTTTCTTTTTTTTTGCATGTAGCTGTCTAGTTCTCCCAACACCACTTGTTGAAGAGGCTATTTTTACTCCATTTTATGTTGCTGCCTCTTTTGTCAAATATTAATTAACTGTAGAGACGGGTTTATTTCTGAGCTCTCTGTTTTATTCCACTGGTCCATGTCCAGTTTTTATGCCAGTTACAGGCTGTTTTGATTACAGTGGCCTTGTAATACAGTTTGACATATGGTATTGTGATCACTCCTGCTTTGGTCTTCTTTCTCAAAATTGCAGCAGCTATTCGGGGTCATTTATGTTTCCAAATGAATTTTTGAAGTGTTTGTTCTATGTCTGTGAAATATGCCTTTACCACTTTAATAGGTCCTGCATTGATTTTTTAAAATTGCTTTGGGTAGTATGAGCATTTTGATGATGTTAATTCTTCCGATCCTTGAACATGGTTTATGCTTCCATTTGTTTGTGTCTTCCTTGATTTCTTTCTTCAGTGTTGTGTAGTTTTCTGCATACAAGTCTTTTAGCTCCTTGGTTAGCTTTATTCCTAGGTATTTTATTTTTCTTTTTGCTATATCTAATGGGATTTTTTTCTTGATTGTGCATCTGCTGGTTCATTGTTGGTATACAAAAATGCCTTTGATTTCTGGATATTGACTTTGTATCCAGCTGTTTGGCCAAATTCATTTATTAGGTCAAGGAGTTTTTTTTGAAGAGTCCATAGGAATTTCTGTGTATACTATCATGTCATCTGCAAATAATGATAGTTTTTTTTCCTCCTTTCCAATTTGGATGCCTTTTATCTCCTTTTCTTTTCTGATGTCTGTGGCTAAATCTTCTAATATTATATTGAGTAAAAGTGGTGAAAGTGGTTAAGGGTACTGTTGGCTGTTTGCTGTGTTCCTCTATAGATTGGCTAGATTTTTCTCCCATGTTTAAGGGAAAGTGGAATCTGCTCCCTCCTACCTTACAGCCATCTTCCTCCATCTTCAAAATTTGTTTACTCTAATTCTTTATGTCTTGGATTAGAGCATTGATTTGAGATTTTTCTATCTTTTTTTATGTAGGCCTGCATTTTTATGAACTTCCCTCTCAATAATGCCTTCTTTATATACCATAGGTTCTGGGTTGTTGTGTGTTCATTTTCATTTTTTTCCCAGAGATTTTTGACTTCTTCCTTGATCTCATTCTTAACCCATTCATTATTTGATAGCATGGTATTGAATCTCCATGCATTTGAATGTTTTTGAGGTATTTTTTTTCTTCAGGTGTTTTCTTGTGTGAAGCCATTGATATTTAAGAAGATGCTTGATGTGATTTCAACTTTCTTGTTTTCTTTAGGCATGTTGTGTGACCTACCATGTGGCCTATCAAGAAAATGTTCCATGTGCATTTGAAAAGAATGTGCATTTCCTTCTTTGGGGTGAAAATTTCTCTCTATATAAATTAAGCCCATTTGATTGAGGGTGTTGTTCAATGCCACAATGTCATTGTTGATTCTTTTCTTGGAATATCTATCCTTTGTTGACAGTAGGGTTTTAAATCTCCTACTATGTGTGTGTTGATGTTGATATGCTTCTTGAAGTCCTCCAAGATTTTCTTTATATATTTAGGTGCTCCTGTGTTCGGTGCATATTAGTTCACAAGGGTTATATCTTCTTGATGGATTATTCCCTTAAGTAATATGTACTGTCCTTCTTTGTCTCTATTTATGGTATTTGTTTCAAAATCTATTTTGTCTGATGTAAGTATTGTTACCCCACATTTTTAAGAATGTCTGTTTGCTCGGAATATTTTTTTCCATCCTTTCACTTTCTGTGTGTGTGGATATTTGTTTAAGGTTCATCTCTTCTAGACAGAATATATGTGGGTCATTTTGTCCTATCCATTCCACTACTGTATGTCTTTTTATTGGAATATTTATTCCATTTACATTTAAGATTATTATTGATAGGTACTTATTCATTGCCATTTTACTCCCTTTGTACCTGTGTTCCTCTCTCCTTTTCATTTTCTTCGTCATCTTAGAGCTGTCCCTTTAATGTTGCTTGCAATATTGGTTTGGTGAAATAGTTCTTTTTTAAACATTTTTTGTCTGCAAATTTCCTTATTTTTCCTTCCATTTTAAATGAGAGTTTCGCTGGGTAGAGTAGTCTTGGCTGCAGGCCTTTGCTTTTCATTAGATGGGATATTTCATGCCTTTCTTTTCTGGCCTGAAATGTTCCTGCTGAGAAATCAGCTTGCAGCCTTATTAGAGCTCACTTGTATGTTACTAGGTGTTTCTCCTTTGCTGCTTTTAAGAGTTTCTCCTTGTCTTTAAATTTTGCCAGTTAATTGCAAATTAATGTGTCTTGTAGTGGGTCTCTTTGGATTCATCTTTATTGGGATGCTCTTTGCTTTCTGGATTTGTGTGACTTTTACCCCTCATTAAGTTAGATAAGTTTTCTATCATTACATTTTCAAACAGGTTTTCTATACCTTGCTCCTCCTCTTTTACTTCTCTTATCCCTATGATATGAATATTATCATGTTTCCTGCTTGCATCTCCCTTAAATCTTCTTCTTTTTTTTTTTTTTCATTTTGTTGCCCTCCCTGGGAGTTTTTTCTACCTTCTCTTTCAGCTTGAAGATTTGATTCTCTGCTTCATCTACCCCACTTTTAATTCCTTCTAATGAATTATTTTTTCATTTTAGATATTGTATTCTTCATATCCTACTGGCTCTTATTCATCATTTTCATGTCCTTTTTTTATGCTGATGTAGTTCACAATAAGTTCCTTGTAGCTTCTATGAAGTTCCTTATAGTTCTCACTGAGCTACTTTCACGTACTTATAATCATTAATGGAACTCAATATATGATTGTTTCCTTGACTCAATTTCATTTAGAACTCTTTCTGGGGATTCCTTCTTTTCTTTGAGTTGTGGGTTCTTTTTCTGCCCATTTTAACTCACTCTTCTTGTTTGTTTCTTAGTATTAGATTTATCTGCTTTGACTTCCTGTCTTCATGGTGTGACCTTCTATGGTAGGAGATTTGTGGAACTCAGTATTGCAGTCTCTGTGATCTCCTGAAATCGATACTCTTAGAGTGGCATTTATACAATTTACGTGGACTCTTGGATTGTAATTGGGTTTTGCTTTTACTTAGGTTATTCTTTGGTGGCACTTTCCTCTGTCTGGCTCACTGAGCATCACACCACCCATTACATCTTTATGCTGTTGTGGAGGTGCCACCAGAAAAAAAAAAAAACTGTGGTTGCAAACCCATACCCACAAAAGTGACCCCCCCCACACAGCCACACTATGAAAAACAAAAGAGCAAATATTAATAAAGATGGAACAAGATTTGGACTGTTATAAGAAAGCTAAAAGGAATATGAGATGACTAACTGAAAGAAAAATGGTTTTCAGAGGATAGATGGAGGAGAAATAATAAGAGTAGAAAATAGAAGGTGAAGAGAGAAAGATAGTATAATTTTCATCATAAATAAAAAAGAAAGGGAATAAGGAAAGATGGAGTAAGATAAGAGAATCATATAGTATAAGGTTTAAACAAAATGTATAGTGAAAAAATAGGAACAAGATTGAAGAAATAGATCAATTCCAGCAATATCAACAAAAAATAAGCAACAATTACTATTAGTGTTTTGGCAATAAAAAGGAAGAAAAGTAAGAAAAGCTTAAGGGATGTCTTCAGGAAAGAAAAGTGATTTTGAAAGGATAGAGGGAGAGAGGTAATGAGAGTGAGAAGTGAAACCCAGGAGAAACTGTGGAAAAAATAACATTTAAAAAAAAAAAGAAAGAAAGAAAGGGCAGTTAGAGGGCAAAATGGAGTGGGAGAGGAGAATAGTAAACTTCAAAATACAAAAATAATGAAGACCTAGAAATAAAATTGAACTAATGCAACAACAACCACTATATGCAAAACCAATGAGTGAAGATTAATAAAGGTGGAGCGATAATAAAGAATTTAAAAAAAATTGTTGTTCAGGTACAGCTGTCTCCATTTGCCCCCCAGCTACTACCCTCAATCTTACACCTTTTTGATTTGCCTACAGGCACTTTCTACATGTTCCTTGAAGACACTTCCCCTTATTTTTCCATTACACTTTTCTACCCTCCCCTCAGGTTATTGTCATTTTGTTCTTCATTTTAATGTCTCTGGTTATATTTTGCTTGCTTCTTTGTTTTGTTGATTAGGTTCCACTTATAGGTGAGATCATATAGTATTTGTCTTTCACATCCTGGATTATTTCAATTAGCATATTGTTGTCCAGTTTCATCCATGCTGTTGCAAAGGGTAGGAGCTCCATTCTTTCTGCTGCATAGTATTCCATTGTGTAATTGCATCATATACATTTTTAACTTTTTTATTGTTGTACAAGTAGTTTTCTGCCTTCCCTCCCAAACCACACTACCCCAACCCTCTCCACCTATCTCCCCTGTTCCCATGCCTCCTTGTTATTGTCCATATGTACTCTGTAATTGTTCCTGCAAACCCTTCACACTTTCCTCCTATAATCCACTCTTCTTTCTCCTCTGGTCACTGTCAGCCTGTTCTCAATTTCAGTGTCATTTGTTATATTTTGATTGCTTGTCATTTTTCTTGGCTAGGTTCCTGTTAAAGGTGGAATATGGTATTTGTCTTTCACTGCCTGGTTTATTTCACTTAGCACAATGATCTCCCATTCCATCCATGCTGTTGCAAAGGGTAGGAGCTACATTCTTTCTGCTGCATAGAGTTCTATTGTGAAAAGGTACCATAGTTTTGTGATTCATTCATTTACTGATGGGCATTTAGGTTGCTTCCAGCACTTGCCTATTGTGAATTGTGCTCCAATGAACATTGGGGTGCATAGGTTTTTTTCAGATTGCTGTTTCAGGGTTCTTAGGATATAATACTAAGAGTGGAATTGCTGAGTCAAAAGGAAGTTCCATTTTTAGTTTTTTTGAGGAAATTCCATGCTGTTTTATACAGTGGTGTACCATTCTGCAATCCCACCAACAGTGCACTAAGGTTTCCTTTTCTCTACAATCTCTCCAAAATTTGTTCCTTGCTTTGTTTATGATTACCATTCTCAATGATGTGGAGTGGTATCCCATTGCGATTTTAATTTGCATCTCTCTGATAGCTAGTGATACTGAGCATCTTTTCATATGTCTTTGGACTCTCTGTATGTCCTCCTTGGAGAAATGTCTGTTCACATCCTTTCCCCATTTTTAAATTGGGTTGCTTGTCTTCTAAGAGTGGAGTTGTGTGAATTTTTTATGTATTTTGTATATCAAACCCTTGTTTGAGGTATCTTTGGTCAATATGTTTTCCCATATGGTTGGCTCTCTTTTCATTTTAATGGTGTTTTCATTAGCCATGAAGAAACTTTTCAATTTGATGAGGTCCCATTTGTTTATTCTTTCCTTTATGTCCCTTGCTTTAGGGCACATATCAGTAAAAATGTTGCTGCGTGAAATATCTGAGATTTTCCTGCCTATGTTCTCCTTTAGGACTTTAATGGTGTCACGGCTTATATTGAAATCTTTTATCCACCTTGAATTTATTTTTGTGTATGGTTTAAGTTGGTGTTCATTTCATTTTTTTGCACATAGCTGTCCAGTTCTCCCAACACCACTTGTTGAAGAGGCGATTTTTACTCCATTTTACGTTGCTGCCCCCTTTGTCAAATATTAATTGACTGTGGAGAATTGGGTTTATTTCTGAGCTCTCTGTTCTATTCCACTGGACCATGTGCCAGTTTTTACGCCAGTACCAGGCTGTTTTGATGACAGTGGCCTTGCAATATAGTTTGGTGCCAGGTATTGTGATCCCTCACACTTTGCTATTTTTTTTTCTCAAAATTGCTGCAGCTATTCCAGGTTGTTTATGGTTCCATATAAATTTTTGAAGTGTTTGTTCTATGTCTGTGAAATATGCCATTGGTACTTTAATAGGTATTGTGTTGAATCTATAAATTGCTTTGTGTGACATGGACATTTTGATGATGTTTTTTCTTACAATTCTTGAAAATGGTATATGTTCCAATATGTTTGTATCTTCCTTAATTACTTTCTTCAGTGTTGTGTAGTTTTCTCAGTGCAGGTGTTTTACCTCCTTGGTTAGGTTTATGCCTAGGTATTTTATTTTATTTTTTGTTGCTATAACAAATGGGAATTTATTTCTGATTTCTCTTTCTGATGTTTCATTGTTCCTATACAAAAATGCCTTTGATTTTTAGATACTAACTTTGTATCCCGTTGTTTAGCCAAATTCCTCTATTAAGTTGAGCA
>PVKU01016971.1:0-12858 GCA_004027475.1 Anoura caudifer | reverse complement strand
GGGAAGTTCTCCTTTATTATTTGTTCAAATAAGTTTTCCACTTGTTGCTCTTCTTCTTCCCCTTCTGGTACCCCTATAATTCAGATGTTGGGATGTTTAAAGATGTCCTGGAGGTTCCTAAGCCTCTCCTCATTTTTTTGAATTCTTGTTTCTTCCTTGTTTTTTGTTTGGTTGTTTCTTTCTTCCTTCTGGTCCACTCATTGATTTGAGTCCAGGTTTTCCTCCCATCTCTGTTGGTTCCCCATGCATCTTTCTTCATTTCACTTATTGTAGCCTGCATTTTTTCATCTAATTTGTGAGCAAAATCAACCAATTCTGTAAGCATCCTGATCACCAGGGTTTTGAATTGTGCATCTGATAGGCTGGCAATCTCTTCATCGCTTAGATAAATTGGCTCTGGAGCTATGATTTGTTCTCCAGTTTGAGCCATTTTCATTTCTGGTTTTTTTTTTTTTTTTGGTCTAGTCGTGGCTGATACATAGTGAGGGGTGGAGCCTCAGGTGTTCCCCAGGGTGGGACAACCCCCCCGTCGCTGGGTAGTGACACTGTATGTGGGGGCGGGGTCTGAGAGGAGATAATGGTGCTTCCTCCGCTCACTCTCCGATTCCAGTCCCTTTCACCACTTCCCCTTTGCCTGGATTATCTGTGAGTGAATGTGGGACCACCTGGTCAGCCAGCCGCCTTGTGCGGCCTCACTGGTTCCGCACAGTTGCCGCCCCGTTCCTGGGGTCTGCTAGTCGCCGCCTGTGCACCTGGGGGCTGCCAGCCGCTGCTGCCTGTGAGCCCGGTCCACACCTTCACTTTTTCCTGCCGCTACTCTGCCCCTCTTGCCGGTCTGGATGAATCATTGTTGGACTTCCAAACAGTTTGATTTTCTGAGTTCTGGTTGTTTTCTTGTTTCTAAATCTTTGTTGTCCTTAATTTTGGTTGTGAGAAGAGGCACAGTGTGTCTGTCTATGCCTCCATCTTGGCCAGAAGTCAGCATAATATTCTTAAGATCCATCCATATTGGGCAAATAATTTTTAACAAAGAAGCTTAAAAAATACAACAAAGAAAAGAAAACCTCTTCAATAAATGGTGCAGGAAAATTGTAAAGTCACACACAAAGAATGAAACTAGACTCCTGTTTGGGCCCATATACAAAAATTAACACAAAATGGATCAATGTCATAATATGGGACCTGAAACAATAAAACTATACTATTGTTTCTTAATAAAATGCTTTTAAGCATATTAGTCCTTTTCATCTTTACTAATTCTCTTTCCTCATTACTTTGGGATTGTTATTCTATTCTAATAGCTTAATGTAAATACCAACTCCTTTATTTTTAATCTTCATTAATAATGGAGTATTGTAATGGTACATTTTTTCTTAATTCTGCTTTTTCAGTATCCCCTTGGTTGTAAGCATTCTCCTTTTATTTGTTTTACTTTATAATTTTATTCCTCTGTTCCTCTGATTAAAAAGTTAATTCCCAAATGATTATTATAGGGAACATTTCTGCACGGTATGGCAAATGTAGTCCAGCCCTATCGGAAAACTGACAGGTGTAAGTGGCACACAGGAGCCAAAGCACAGATAGGTTTTCCCGTGGGGAATCAGGCCTGCATTGTACCTAGGCTGCTTTGAGACTTGCTTTTGCTAAAACTCCCTCACCCTGAATTCAGGAAGCAAATGTTTACTACATATTTCTAAAGTAACTTCCTAAAGTCTGTGCTAAACCTCCCAAGTATGGAGTGTAACCAGTTCAGCCACTTTTCCCCTTGGTCTGCAACATCCTTCTCTTTGAAGTAATTAGCAACATTCTTTCCTTTGTTATCTATAAAAGGTAATCACCTACAGTGAACTTATGCATAGTAAATGAAGGCCATCCTCATGTAATGTACCCAGAAAAGCAATAAAAGCCTGTCCAGGCAGGGGTCAGGCCCCCTCTCTTCCTTAGAGAGCAGCCATGCCATCCCTTTTTCTCCACGGGACTTCTGTAGTCTGGGTGAATTTGTTTGTTGCAGCCACAACACACAGACCTGGTGAACTGGAGTCCACATCAGATTATGATACATTTTGAATTATTTTTTCTTGTTTTGTTATGAGTATATGATATATAACCACTTTACTTTTTCAATTTATGATCTTTATTTTAGCAAAGTGCATGATTAATTTTTGAAAATGTTTTATAGATGTATCATAAACTGTATTCTCTATTTGAAGTTAACTCCCCCCATATATCTCCATATATATGTAATCAAATATAATGATTGCATTATTCATAGCCTCTAGGGCTTTACCTATTTCTTTTTTGTTTGTTTGTTTGTTTACTATTTCAATCCAATTCTGAATGGGTGTATTGAGATCTTCTACTTGGACTAAAAGGGAAAAAAACCCCAAAATGTTGATATGACCTCATTCATGCATATGTAAAATTGTCCTTAGATGTCCGTGTCCTTTCTTATTCCCAGGTGTTACTGCCATATTAACTTTTATCAGGAACCCATTCTTATTTTGACCAGATAAGGGGTTCTATATCCTTACACCTTCCTAATTTTAAAGCTGGCATATGAATGAGTACTTCCACTGTTTGACCCTGTGTATATCTGGCAAGTTTCTTACACCTGAAAATGGCTACATGACTGTTTTTTAGGACAGTAACTAAGAAACATAGTTACCTCCCTTGACTGTATCTGCTTTGAGTCCGTGCTCAGCTTTATGTTCATTATCTAATCTGAGTCTTGTCCAGGACAAATTCGTTTTCATTTCCAACATGTGATCCCACTATAGGACGATAGGTGGAGCTAAAATCCCATTAATGTTTCTCATAAAAGACACTGATCTGGGTTTTCTCCCAAATCACCTCTTGTGTTTTTTTTTTTTTTTTCCTGTGCCATATTATTGATTCTCACATAGAGACCACAATTCAGAGTGATTTTTTTTTTGCATAATAGACTTCAACATTTCTTAAAAAATTAGAAAAGAGAAATAAATACCAGGCATTTCAGTGTGTTGGTAGCATTGTAGTCTGTTCTATATAAACCAAAAGAGGGGAAAAAACTATGTGGCTACAGAGAAAACAATGTTAAAATAAATGCAAAGCAATGAAAACTTTCATAAGTCATGAAAAGCACCAGCCCAATAGCTTGCTTCTCAATGTTTCTCAGAAGACAGAATGTACAGAAGGACAAATATAAATCATAATGGACAAAAGAAGGCTGACACTATAAAATCTATCACATACGATCAAACGTGGAAGAAGAAAACAACCCTTTAAAATTAAATTTATATAGCTGAACATAGAAAGCCCAAGAGTTTTGACAAGTACAATAGGTTTATGTTGGTCGAGTTTTTTCTTTTTCTTTTTTCTCTAAACTGCTTCTTTAAGGTAAACTAATCCAATTGTTCTCTGAGAAAAGAAGTTACAAGCTACAGTTGCAATATGTTGTAAAAAATAGTAGGCCCTAGTATTGTAATCTAGTAATTCATATATTTTGAATTGAAGTTTTGGTTGGTTTAGATATCCAGTTTAATACGGTTTTTAAAGGATGGGCAATGGGTGTGACTGGCCCAATAAAACTATCATTCAGCATAACTAGAAAGTGACTGAACACACATTCCAAGTATAACTAGCTTACATGTCTAAGACTTAAGGACAAAGCCCTCAGTCACCTAGAACATTCACTCCAGAAATATGGCAGCTGTACTGAAGTGAGCTAAGTGTACCGCTCACTTACTCTATACGTGGCAACTCATAGCACTGAATATTTATATCAGAAATCTTAGAATTGGTTTTGAATAATACTAAATTTCACAAATTTTTCTGCAGTCCGCTTACTCCTCCTTCCAGAAAACTTGACACTCTAGTTTGGTGGACTTAGGAATCTTTTCAAAATGATTATTTCTCAAGAAAAGTAAATTTTCTAAATCACTCTTTTGGAGAAGTTCTCTTTTCCAGGATTTATCTAGGTTTTCAAGACAGTTTAAAAAAATCTTTACAGAAGGAGCTAGGTTTGTCTTTCTTTAAGCTCTATTCCATGTTTAATATCAAATTCAGCTTTGTTTTCCTCTTCATTACTGGAAATGGCATGCAATCCACAGCAGATGGAACTAATGGGTGGAATTGTAAGTGGGTCAAACTGGTCCACTTTCTGTGAGTGAGTAGGCATGGAAATGCAGCCGTCCACAAATGCTGCAAACACTGGAGTTGAACCCTGATGTTTTGGGAAGTTGTGCTGAAGTTCACTGTGAACTTTTTCATGAACAAGGGTTAAAATCTTATCCTTATTTTTTTTTTATTTTCAAGAATATCTTGATCCATCAAGATATGTTCTTTAAAGCACTTTTTAATTATGTTAATAGAATTTCTGTCAAAAGGTGAATTTCTCACTTAAACTTTCTTTTCACCTCTTAACCACCCTTTACACTATTCAACTACCCCCAGAGTGGACTGCAGAAGACAGTTTTCCGATTGGTCACTGACCCAACGATGAACACTCTCCTTCCAGAATATAACCAGGGGTGATGCTTAAATCCCAATTCCCTCATCAGTGCTCAATGGATGATATGAATGGCCACTGTCATGAGGGTCCAACCCTTACAACATAAGTCTACAGAGCTGCCGTGTCTCCTCAAGTGGGCATCTTCCTGCCCTGTCAGTGTGAAACACCACTTGTTTTTCCTGAGCCTGGAAAGCTCCCAGCTTCACTGTATTGTGTTGATTTGGTCTGTGGGAATATATCTTGACTATATCAACCTTGTATCTCCCTTTTTTTGCATCTCCTTTTCCAGATCACTCTGGCTATAGAAGGACTGGTAACATATGTAAATAGCATCTTTCAATGTGGATGAATTTCATGGTGTTTAATGTAATTCTTTAGCAGTCCACCATAATTGAGCTAAGTGTTAGTATCAGGTGTAGGGAGAGAGCACAGTTTTGAGGCACCAAACGTCTCAGTACAGCGCTGAACTCAACTCAAGCAGGGTTACCCCAGGAATTGGCGGGAACAGCAGGACCAGCTTAGCCTCTGTACAGGCACATCATAGATGTGGCCCCTAGAAGGCCCTGGGAATTGTAGTTCTCACTTAGGGGTTGACCTGGGCAGGAAGCGCTCCTGATAGTCTCCTCCCACCACCTCCCTCACTATTTCCACTGCTCAGGTGTACAGAATGAGGTCCTGCCAATTCCAGGAAAATCATCTGAAGGTGGGGACACTTAAGCATATTGAAAATCCACATTGAGATGAAGAGTTACCTAAGGCAAAATAGGTGGGAATGTTACCATACAGCAGGCAGGGTCCTGTTTCTTGCCACTCTAGGCAAAATTTCAGAGGCAAAGGTTTGGTGATGAAGGAAAGGAGTGTTTATTCAAAAACTTCACAATTTCGGAATAAGAGCTTTCCACATGCATTAGTCACTTAAGCCTATCAAAGCTGAACATTTTACTCTTTAGTTACAGCTTTTATCACTTTAACCTATCAATTAAGGCTAAACTCTAACACATGAGTTCTATCATTCCATTAATTTTTAATTATCTTATTTCTATGGGGCTAGTTTACAAAGTAAACATAAGATATAAAAGCTACACAATTCTGGATGAATGTCAGGCTTCTGCCTCAGAGCTCATCCCCCCTAGAACATCCAAAGACAAACAACCCTGCCACCTTTTGCCAGACCAGCCTGATTCTAGGCTGCACCTGGAGTTCCTTCCCATCCAAAATACCATTCATTGGAAAATGCAGGCAGCTGCAGCTTGATCATTCAGGTATCCTGGAGGAAGAGAGCCAGAGAGCCCTTCTTTTATTTCCCATCTTCTGACTCAGAGTTCCATGTGCTCTGAAGCCATTCAGGTTCTCAGCCAATCCCGTGCTGGACTGTTTACGATTGCCTCAGCAGAATCTTCCTACCACTTCTCCCTACTCCTCCCCAGTGGCCTGATCAGATCTCTCTGTATCAGAAGAGGCTCAAAATTTCCATCTTGCCACTCTTCCCAGTCTCCAGGAGCTCACCAAGCTGGAAGTTCCAGAGTGGTTTTTAGTGCACTGCAAGTTCCTTGTGGCGATGACCTTTAATTTCCTGAGGAATACAAGGAGGTTGGAACAGAGGGGCAAGTATCAAGTTCATTCGCCTACACTCTGTAGATGTAATTGCTGCCAGGAGTCTGAGCTCCATCGAGTATGAATTATAGAAAGACTTCAGAATTTGCTTATTAGTCTTCAGATCTTCATGGTCAAAAATGTTTAGAAATACACCAAGATGAGATATGATATGTTTCTGGGTAAAACTTTATTTGATTATTTCAGAACTCATACTCTAAATTTCAAAACAGTGAGAAATAGAAATCAGTCAATTGGTCCTTGACTCTTCCACTCATTGCCTATCTAGCACCACACAAAAAGTTAGCATTACTCACATTTTTTGGAGAAGATCTGGTTTAAGAACATTTTTCCTTATCCTAAAACCAAAACTATAGTCTCCTACATTTTCTTTAAGAATTTAAAAGTTTTTTTTTAATAGGTCCTCATTAATCTGGAATGCATTTGTTAAAGTCTAGTGAAAAAAATATGGTACTGGGGCAGAAGGCCATGGAAGGGCTTGGGGAACACAGGAAGATAGAATATATTAAAGTATCTATTCAGAGATACTGATCAATTAAAAAAATATAATTAAGGGTATTCTAACCAGTGTGACTCAGTTAGTTGGAGTGTTGTCCTATAACCAAAATGTTGCAGATTCACACAGTGGCCCAGGCACATACCTGGGTTGTGGGTTCAATCTCTGGTTCGGGTGCAGATGATCCCCAGTCTGGGTGCATATGGGAGACAACTGATCAATTTTGTCTCTCCTCAGTGTTTCTCTCTCTCCTTTCCACTCTCTTTAAAAGCAATGGAAAAATGTCCTTGGGCGAGGATGAAAATAAGCAGAGAACCTGAACAGACAGCTTTCCCAAGAAGACATACAAATGACCAACAGATATATTAAAAGATGTTCAACTTCACTACTATTAGAGAAATGGATCTCAAAACTACAGTGGGATACCACCTCACACCTGTTGGAGTGACCATTATCAACAAGACAGGTAGGTGTTGGAGAGCTTGTGGGAAAAAAGAATTCTCATTCATTGCTGGTGGGAATGTAAACTGGTACAGCCACTATGTAAAGTGTGGAGGATTTTCAAAATATTAAGAATAGAGTTACAATACCACCCAACAACCCGCTTCTGGGTATCATTGAAAAATTTGAAAACATTTGCAAATGTATATGCACGCCCCTAGGTTCATTGTAGTATTATGGTGGCCAAGACATGAAAGCAACGTGTGTCCTTTGTTAGATGATTGGATAAAGAAGATATGGCATATATGGTCAATGGAATACTACTCAGTGATAGGAAAAGAGGAAATGCTGCCATATGCAACAACATGGATGGGACTTGAGAATATCAGGCTAAGCAAAATAAGTCATAAAAAAAGTTAAGAACCATATGATTTCACTCATATGTGGGATATAAAACCAAAAGCAACAAATAAACAAACAAGGAAAAGAAAAACTCACAGACAATAATATGGTGGTTCCTAGAGGGGAGGGAGGTAAAGTGTGAAGGGGGTAAAATGTAAGATGACTTGACTTTGAGTGGTGGGCACACAATGTGCAATGAAGGTCATGTACCATAGAAATGTACACTTGAATCCTATATGATCTTAATAACCAGTGTCACCGCAATAAATTTAATAAAAAGGAAACAATAGTGCACGTTCACAGCATAATAGCTTCATTGTTTTGTCCAGTAAATCTAAGAAGCCAAATAGCCTTTCTTTACTTCAACCTGTCTTGATCCCCTTCAATTCAAACTGACAATGTTTCTGTTTATATAATCCCATAATCTCTTTATCAATTTATAATCTAGCTACACTCTTGGTGTTCTCTTCTGAATAAGCTCTCTCATTTTTTTTCCAATGTGGAGAAGCTGAGAATTTTTCAAATCTTTAAGGTCTTGCTCCTTTTTGCTTAGGAGTTCCATCTTCAATTCATATTTTTCTTCTCACATTTTATGCTTAGTAGTCAGGAAGAAGCAACTGCTCCTTGAATATTTTGCATAGAAATTTCTTCTCCTAAATATCTACACAAATACAATTCAACTAAATTCTTCACCATTTTATAACAAGAATTGCCTTTTCTCTAATTTCTAACAATACAGTTCTCATTTCCATCTGAGATCTTAAAATGGTCTTTAACATCCATATTTTTACCAGTATTCTATTTTTTATGATGTATTATGATGTATTACCTATTATGTATGTATTCTCTAGAAAGAAGGATGTTTTCTCTCTAGCTCTCTTTTTTCTTTTTGAATTTTACTAGAATCACCCTTAATATCCATATTCTAGTATGTACCTCAGAACTCCTCCAGTCTCTACCCATTACTCAGTTCCAAAGCTACTTGCACATTTTTAGTTACTTGGCATAGGAGCACCCAACTTCTTGGTACCAAAACCTTTATTAATAAGCTGAGGCTATGAAACTAAATACGTAGATTGAGTGACCTAATAGGAATTTATTTCTCAGTTTTGGAGGCTTGAAAGTCTATATCAAGGTGATGGCCACTTGGTTCCCTGTTGAGGATTCTCTTTTTGGCTTACAGACAGACACCCACTTGCTGCTTGCTGTGTCTTTATATAGCAGAAATAGTGGGAGGAAGAAAAGTCTCTGGGGTCTCTTCTTATAAAAGCACTAATCCCCACATGAAGGTCCCAACCTTATATACATTATACGTCACATGATATTATATAGGATATCTTACATGTTATATATTTATGTATACAAATATGATGTATATAATATATGAATATATCTTGTACTTAATACATATTTAAATCCAGCAGTATTTTCTAAATCAACTAAAAATCAACATGCTATAAAGCTGAAACCAACTTAGCAAGAATGCATAATCTTTATTTTAAAAAGTCATAAGTTTACTAAACAAATTTGAATGGATAAAAACATATATTCATGGTGGAATGGTGTAGCATAGTAAATGTGTTATCAATTTTCTTCCAATTAGCTTATAAATCCAAGGCATTTAAAAAAAAAATCCAGCTGGATTTGTGCTATAATTAACAAACTCATTCAAAAATTTATGTTGACTGAAGACCTATAAATTGCTAGGTGTACTTTAAGAAGATAAATGAGAATACTGAGGAGATATTAAGACATCTGAAAAGCTATAGTTATAAGACTAATATCTTTATCCAAAAAGAGACAAGTAGATAAATGAAACATAATAGGAACTTTCAAAATAGATACTTGCACATATGGAAGCATGCTATCCTATGAAATGGCACCAAAAATCAGTAGCTGGAAGATATCAGGGAAACAGATTCTCTAACTGGAGAAAAATAAGCTTCAGCCTTCCTTATTTCTGATACAAAGGCAGATTCCGATAATTTTATGGACAAACCATATGGAATTTGCACCATAAGCACCATAGTCTAAAAGAAGATTAGGAGAATAGCATTGTGGACCATAGGTAGGAAAAGACTTAAGTAAGAAGACCTCTAAAGCACAAATTTTGATATGAAGAAGCCAGTTGTTATATTATCAATAAAAAGGTTTTATGTTCAATGAAGGTTACAATTGGTAAGTGGGTATGCTACTGACTACATTTAAAACTAAAAGATTGCTATCTGCTATATAGAAATAACTTTTATTCATCAAAGAAAAGACTAAAACTACAATAAAAAAATGAGCAAATGAATGAGACAAACCACCAAGACTTCTTCACAGCTAATTAGTACACAAGAAAACTCTCACTCTCATTATCATACAAATGCAAATGAAAACAGTGAGAGATCACTTTCCTTTTATCAGAAAGACTATAATTAAAAAGGAGAAAAAATATTAAGTGGTAGTGAATGTGTATAGATAGAGATTAACTTTCACTCACAGGGAAAAATAATCTGGAAAGGAATTTTTTGTAAATTAAATATTAATATGCCTATGATCTTATGATCCTATATATACATCATATAGAATTTTTCAGAAACATTTATACATAGATGAGTACAATGATAATGATTGTGATATTTTTGTGGTGACAGAGTTGGTGGCAACCTCAGTAACCATCACTAAGAGATGTAATGGATGTTTAAATGTGGTGGATGTTTACTAAGGTTCACTATGAAATATTAAGAATAAATAAACATGTTCCCACAACACTGAAAGACCTCTAATTAGAGGTTTGGATTAGAAAAGTAGAAAGCAGAATAATCTATACACCATATAGGTAAATTGGAAATATCCACAAAATGCATTACACATTTTATGAAATTATTTTTAAGGGCATAGATTAAGCCCATTAGTTATGGAATAAGGGGGATAGGAATAGTGACCATGAAAGAAAGGTAAAAATAAGATAAGAAAGATAACTGGCAGAGATAGATGATAGCAATGTGCTTTCTAATTTAAAAGTGTAGAGACTGGATCCAAGATGGCAGAGGAGTAAGTGGAAGCTACACTAACCTCCTCCCAGGACCGATCTGGAATTACGACTACCATATTTTGCTGTGTATAATGTACACCAACATATTTGGCCCAAACTTTCAGGAAATAAAATGTTTGTTTTAATTCAATTATTTCTTTATTTATATTTAGATACTTGTTTTTTGTAAAATAAAGGAATTTTAGCATTTATTTCTGAACATATTATGTATGGTACAAGAAATTTTATGTAACAAGTAATTACAAAACATAGGAACAGATACAAGATATTTCAGTTACTACCCATGTTTAAAGTGCATCCTTAGTTTTCCCTACATAATTTGGGCAAAAAAGTGTGCGTTATAGATGGCAAGATACAGGAAATTGTAGAGAAATCATCCAGAAAAACCAACTGAACACTAGCTGAAGAGAAGCCTTAGAATCATGGACAGAAGAAACCACAATGTGACTAGTAGGGAGTGGAGAGGAGACGCAAAGTGGCTGGCTGGGCTCACATGGGCAGCAACTGAAGTGCTGGAAGGATAGTTCAGTGGTCAGGGGGTTCTCCCTGAGAAGTGTGGGGGTCTAATCCCCAAGCTGGTGTCCCCAACATGAAGCACCAGAGCCAGAAAGGAACCCAGATAACATCCAGATGTGAAAAGCAACAGAGTTTCTGTCTGCCAGGGGCAAATGACTGTATATGCAGAGAGCCTTTTAAAGGGCAAAAGCACAAAATTTTCTTTTGCAGCCGCTTATCCTGGGTACCAGCAAAAGGAGGGCAGGCAGAGTACATTAGAGTCACTTGAGGAGAGTCTGGGGTTGGTGGCTATGAGGAGAAAACTGAAGGAACAAAATCTTGTGCTGAGTCATTCCCCATACTGCTGGAGCCATTAGTCTCAGGCAGAACACTCGTCTCTGACTGCTATCAGCCTGAGGGGAAAAAATACGCCTCCCTGCCTGCCCCCCACCCCAGGAATTGCTCTGTCCCACCCTGTAGTGTTTAAGCCAGGCTGCTGATTACAGTTTGATTGGATTAATAACTGATCAGTTCAATTGTTGATTAGTTTAACAGCTAAGGCAGAAAATAAAATGCAGCCAAAATAGGAAGACAAACAGACCACAAATGAAAAAATAGTGAATTTTCCAGAAGAACCAGATGAAATGGAGGCAAGCAATCTATCAGATAGAGACTTTAGAGTAATGATTCTAAAGATACTCAACAACATGAAAAAGACATAGGAATCACACAAAAAAGGACCAGTCAGAAATAAAGAATGCAATACCTGAAATAAATTATATACTGGAAGGAATAAATAGTACATTAGAAGAAGCAGAGGATAGAATCAGTGTTTTGAAAGACAAGATAGAAAAAAAACAAACAAACAAACAAAAAAAAACACCCAGGCAGAGCAACAAAAGGAAAAAAAGAATTTTTAAAAAATGAGGAGTGCTTAAGAAACACTTTGAACAATTTGAAACATAACAACAGTCACATGATCAAATGCCAGGAGAAGAAGAGATCGAGAATATATCTGAAGAAATAATGACTGAAAACTTCCCTAATCTGGGGAAGGAAAAAGTCACACAAATTCAGGAAGCTCATAGAATCCTAAACAAGTTGGACCCAAAGAGGTCTAACTGTGACACAACATAATTAAAGACAAGGAGAGAATCCTAAAAGTTACAAGAGAAAAAAGCAGGTAATTACCTACAAGGGAGCACCAATTAGACTGGCATCTGATTCTCAACAGAAACACTTCAGGCCAGAAGGGAATAGGATGAAATATTCAAGGTGATGAATAGAAAGGACCTACAACAAAGGCTACTTTACCCAGCAAGGCTATCATTTAAAATTGAAGGAGAAATAGAGACTTCCGGCCAAGATGGAGGTGTAGGTAGACACACTGTGCCTCCTTGCACAACCAAAATAAGGACAACAAAAATTTAGAAACAAAACTACAACCATACTGACAGAAAACTGAACTGTATGGAAGTCCAACAACCAAGGAGTTAAAGAAGAAACAGTCATCCATACTGGTAGGAGGGGCAGAGTCTGGTGGCCAGGAGGAGAGGGCTCCTGACAATTCGGTGGCTGGGGGACCAGGCGATCCCACATTCATGCACAGATAAACCAGGCAAAACTGGGGAGCAAGACAGATGGAGCAACCCAGGGCCTCAGTGTGGGGAAATAAAGCCTCAAAACACCAATTGAAAACACCTGTGGGGGTTGAGGTGCCTGCTGGGAGACACTCCCAGCCTCACAGGAGAATTCCTTGGAGAGACCCACAGTGTTCTAGGACCTACCCGCCCACATGGAAATCAGCACCAGAAGGGCACAATTTGCATGGGGGAAGCAGCAGAAAGGACTGAAATCTGGCAGAGAGCAGAGCAAGCACCA
>PVKU01016970.1:0-12863 GCA_004027475.1 Anoura caudifer | reverse complement strand
TGACATAGGTGTCTGTTCTTATGCCAGTATCAAACTTCTTTGATTACACTGGCCTTGTAATATAGTTGGACATTGGGTATTGTGATCATCCTACTTCATTCTTCTATCTCAAAATTCTGAGGTTATTTGGGGATGCTTATGCTTCCATACAAATTTTTGAAATGTTTGTTCTATAGCTGTGAAATATGTCATTAGTATTTTAATCAGAATGGTATTGAACCTATAGATTGCTTTGGGTAGTATAGATATTTTGATAATGTCCATATCCATGAATATTTTATTTCTAGATCTTCACTAATCATGTAATTTAAATATCAAATTTTGCTGGTCCTCTCTCCTACTCTTATTTTTGTCTCAACTTTTTAATTTTGCCCTGTCTTAGCCTGTTTCTTTCCCTTTCTTCTCTTTATCTTTCATCCTGCCCTTTTATTTTTCTTTATCCTCCTTTACCCCTTTTTTTCTCTTTTTCCTTTTGGTCTCAAATTTTAATTTTAGCCTGGTTTTTGGTCCTTACTCTTAGTATTCTCTCTCACCTTATCATTTCAAAATTACTTCCCATTCCTCTAGAAATCCCTTAAGCTTTTCTTTGTTTCTTTTTTCCCTCTTATTTCCATACCACCTACCTTAATTTTAGCTCATTTGTTGTTGATAGTGTTATGTTGGATCTTTTGCTCCAATTTGGTTCTTATATTTTTATTATTTAATTACTTTTTTTCTCTTTCTCACTTTATATTATTTTTTCAGTTCTGTTTAAACCTAATACTATACACTTATTTTCTCTTGCTCCATTCCACATTCTTCATTCCTTTTTATTCAGATGTAAATTTTACTTTCTGTCTCCACATTACTCTGATGTCCAACTCTTATTAGCGCTCCTCCCTCTACCCTCTCAAAATAATTTTTCTTTCAGTAGGTCATCTCATATTTACTCTCCTGTCTTATAATAGTCTTAATCTCCTTACACCCTTATTAATACTGGTTCATTTGATGTCAATAGTGAGATTGTGGAGGAGGAGTTATTTTTTGGGTGTGGGTTTGTTTCCAGGGCTTTGTGGTTTTCTTCTGCCAGTACCTGCATGCTAGCATACAAGACGTTGTGGGTGGAGTGATGCTAAGTCAACCAACTGGAGGGAAGGACCCATCAAAGAAAGACCCAAGAACAATCAACACCCAGTTACATCCAGAGAGCCAACAAAAATGGCATAAAGGGCATCCCAAGAACATCAAGTTTGGGAGATCAAGGAGACTGCACCAAGTCACACCACAAAGTCAGGAAATCAAAGCAGATCTATTTAAGAAGAAGAGCAAACAAGAAGAGTCTTGGGAAGACAACGAAAAACTTCCAAACAAAAGAAAGGGAGGAATCCTCAGAAATGAAATAAAGGCAAGTCAACTTGCAGATAATAGAGTTCAATACAATGGTTATGAGGAAGCTTAATGAACTCAGTGCCAATTACCAAAAACTGCAGGGAAGCCACAAGGAACTTACTGTAAACTATATTAGCATGAAAAAGGACATAGAAAAATCAACAAGGGCCAGGAGGAAAGGAATCAAATTCTTTCTGAATCAGAGAGCACAGTAGAAGGGATCAAAAGCAAGCTAGGTGAAGCATATGATTGAATCATTGAGCTGGAGGAACTGGAGGACAAGGTAGAAAAAATCTCCCAGAAAGAGCAAAAAAAAAAAAAAAAAGGAAAAAAGACTACAAAAGGATGAATTGGGATTAAGGGAAATGCAGGACAACATCAAAATAATAATATCTGTATAAGAGGGATACCAGAAGAAGAAGAGGAGCAAAGAATAGAAAACCTGTTTGAAAAAATAATGATGGAAAACTTCCCTAATTTGATGAGACAAAAATTCAAACTAATCCAGGAAATGCAGAGAGTCCCAAACAAAAAGATCCCAAAGAGACCCACTCCAAGACACATCAGTATTAAAATGACAAAATTCAAAGACAAAGAGAATCTTAAAGGCAGGAAGGGAGAAAAAGATAGTAACATACAAAGGTGCTCTAATAAGACTAGCAGCTGATTTCTCAACAGAAACACTACAAACCAGAAGAAAATGGCAAGAAGTATTTCAAATAATGAAAAGCAAAGGCCTGCATCCAAGACTACTCTACCCAGCAAATCTCTCAATGAAAATGGAGGGTGAAATAAGGAGTTTCCCAGACAAAAGAAGGCTGAAAGAATATACCTCCAGCAAACTAGCATTGCAAGACATGCTAAAGGGACTGCTTTAAGAAGATGAAGAAAAAGAGTGAGAGAGAGAGGAGCACTGGTACAAAGGGTGTAAAATGACAATGAGTAAGTACCTATCAATAATAACCTTAAATGTCAGTGAATTAAATGCTCCAATCAAAAGACATAAGGTAACATAACAAATAAGAAAATATTACCTGCACATATTCTGCCTACAAGAGACCCACCTCAGAACAAAAGAACTACACAGACTGAAAGTGAAGGGTTGGAGAAAAATATTCAAAGCAAACAGACAGGAAAATGAAAAGCCAGTGTAGCAAGACTTATATGAGACAAATAGACTACAAAGCAAAGGCCATAAAAAGAGACACATAAGAGTACTTCATAATACTCAAGGGAAGAATCCATACAGAAGATGTAAATATTGTAAACATATATGCACCCAACATAGGAGCACCCAAATACATAAGTAAAATCTTGGTGTATTTCAAGAAAGATATAGGCAGTAACACAGTTATTGTAGAGGATTTTAGCACCCTATTGTCAACAATGGATATATTTTCCAATCAAAGTATCAACAAGGATATTGAGGAACTGAGTGATGCATTAGATCAAATGGACTTAAATGATATATATAGAACCTTTCATCCCAAAGAGGTAAAATACACATTGTTTTGAAATGCACATGGAACATTTTCAAAGACCACATGATGGGACACAAAAAAGCCCCGACAAATTCAAGAAAATTGAAATCATATTAAGCATTTTCACAGACCACAAGGGCTTGAAAGTAGAAACCAACCTCAAGGAAAAATTTGAAAACCATTCAAACTCATGGAGATTGAATAGCATGCTATTAAACTTTGAATGGGTTAAGAATGAGATCAAGGACACATGGGAGAAAAACCTAGCTGATCTATGGAGGAACAGAGCAGTCAGCAGTACCCCAGCATATATGAAAATATGACACCAAAAATTGTAGCAGACACTGAAAAACCAGATGGTAAGAAGAGTGCTTCAGGACAATAAGGTCCCAGGGACCTGTGCGGGAACCAGGGCAGCTGCAGTCCCAAGCCCAGCTGGGTCTGCCACAGAGTTCTTGGGAGAGAGCCCAGTCAACTGCTCCCTTCTTGGCCAAACAAGGTTTAAGCAGCACCGGGAGAGACCTGGTAGCTTGAAGTTGAAGAGAGGGGAATAAGGACTAAGTGGCAAACACACAGGGGCTGTGAGCACCCACGGAGTCCGTGGATGCTGGTTGGGAAGAGTTGAGAGTTGCGCAGTGACTGGCCCTGACCCCAATAATCACCAGTCTGGCTAGATAATTGGGCTCTGCAAGAGGCCAGGCCACTGTATGGAGTGGCAGGCTTGAGTAGGAGGAATTTCTCAGAAAGAAAAAGTGAAAAGAGAGACACTGTTTGGGGAATTCCCCTGCAGCAGCCACTCCGGCCTCCTTCCCACCCAGCAGGGCAGTGATCCCAAGGTAAGGTGGAAGGTTGCCACAGAAGGCCCTGTGTACCCCCATAGCACTGGGAAGGGTGTTCACCTGAACCTCTGGGGAACGAGGCAGCCTGGCTAAGTGCCCACGCTCCCGCACCCCATCCCACAGCAGTAACCCCAGGGAAAGTGCGCTCTCAGGAACACCTGGATCCCATACACAAGGTGCCTGGGAGACTCCCCAGGCTACCTCTGGGGAGAGTGCAGATTCAGAAGGGAGAAAAGCCATACTAATAGTCCCTCAGACTGCTGCAGCCAGCAAGGACAGAAAAACTGGTTTGGCCAGTTTGAAACCAACAAGAGGCTTTTTTTTTTAAGTAATTTTTTATTTTTTATTATTTTTTTATCTTTCAGTTCCTTTTTCTTCACTTTCCTCCTTTCTTGTTTTATTCCTTCTTCCTTTCTTTCACATTTTATCTCTTCTATCTTCCTTCTGCTTTTTTTAAAATACCCACAAGTAAGACAAAAAAACCCTGGAACTGTGAAAAGACCAGAGTTGGACCCAAAGAGGGGGCATCCCAACAGCTGAGACAGTGAGACAAATTTCACTTTGCTATTAAAGAGAAACTGTAAGTCATTGCACATTTGTATTATGATTTTTTACATTATTCTTACATCTTTTATTTGAATAGTATTTTTGTATTCCTCTTCTTTCTGTTTAGTCTTCTTTGCTTGGCTGGTTATATTGTATCATTTGACATGTTTCCCTTGTTCTCTCTTTCATAGTGTGTTGCTAATTTATTGTTCTTTATTTCACTTGTGTTGCATTAGCACACTATTCAAGGTCCTATACACCCTATTCTTGTTATCCAGATCACATAGATTCTGTCATATGATTGTTACTCTAATATTACTGTAAATAATAGCTGTTCCACACAATTGTAAATACTTCACAACACCCCTCCCAGATCTTAGCCCACGTCACAATTTCCTGAACTCTGTTACTATAGTGGTTAACTCTATTCTCTCACACACTACACCTATTTACTATCTTTAACTCTCACCTTACCTCAGAATCTGACCTCCCACAACCTCACTGCTTTCTAGATCCAACTCACAATCCTTCCCTCCCCAACAAGAGCCTTATATTCTTCCCATCCTTTCTAAAAAGTGGCTAGTTGGGTGGAAGATCATGGTTAACACTATACACAGCCAAAGGATCTCCTATCACTTCTCTACTAGCTGCTACTGTAAATATCATAGAATACTCTCTTGCTGTCTTAAACCATTTTGCTTTCCTCCTCCAACTGATTACAAAAAAGTGTAGGTGGAAGCTGTGAACACCAGGATACCCACTGAAAGAGGAAACCCAACAACAAAGGAACCACCAACAGATAACAACAGAAAAAGGTGAAGGAGAAAGTGGAAGCCACACTGACCTCAATCCAGGACATATCTGGAAATACAACTAAATAGTGGAGAAACTACCCAGCACAACCAACTGAACAAGAGCAAGAGAGAATCCTCAACACCTTGTACACACAGAAGAACCAGCTTCAACCCAACATGCCCTGATGAGCACAACAAAATACAAGAGGTGGTGGACAGAGTGGCACTCAGTTAACCAGCTGGTGGGAAGGACCCACCAAAGACCCAACAACAATCAAAACCCAAAGACAAACACACAGTCAACTTAAGTGAGAGAATAAGACCAGTGAGCTTGGGAGACCAAGGAGACTGCACCGCTGATTCTCACAGGTATTCTACCACAGAAGTTCACACCATAAACTCAGGGAGCCAGAACAGATCAATTTAAGAAGCTGAGGCTAACAAGAAGAGTCTCATAAACAATAGGAAGACAAAGAAACAATCCCCAAAAGAAAGGAAAGGAGGAAGCCCCAGAAAGAATGCTGAATGAAACAGAGGCAACTCAACTATCAGATATTTAGTTCAAAGCAATGATTGTCAGGAAGCTCAATGAGCTCACAGTGAATTACCAGAAACTACAGGGAAACTACAATGAACTCACTGCAAACCATATCAACATGAAAAAGGAAATAGAAACTATCAACAAGGGCCAAGAGGAAATCAAGAGTACAATTTCTGAACTGAAGAACACAGTAGAAGGAGTCAAAAGCAGGATCAATGAAGCAGAAGGTCAGACCAGTGAGGTGGAGGACAAAGTAGAAAAAAACACCCAGAAAGAGCAAGAAAAGGAAAAGGAGCTCAGAAAGAATGAAGAAGGATTAACAGAAATAAGACAATATGAAATGTAATAATATCTATATAATAGGGATACCAGAAGGAGAAGAAGAAGAACAGGAAAGGACAGAAAACCTGTTTGAAAAAGTAATGATGGAAAACTTCTCTAATTTGGTGAGAGGAACAGTCACACAAATCCAGGAAACAGAAAGAGTTCCAATGAAGAGGAACTCAAGGAGGCCCACTTCCACACATCATAATTAAAATGGCAAAATTCCAAGACAAAGAGAGAATCTTAAAGGCAGCAAGGGAGAAACAGGAAGTAACATACAAGGGAGCCCTGATAAGGTTAGCAGCTGACTTCTCAATGGAAACAGTGCAAGCCAGAAGAGAATGGCAAGAAATATTCCAAGTAATGAGAACCAGAGGCCTGCAAGTAAGGCTAATTTGCCCACAAAGGCTCTCAATCAAGATAGAAGGCCAAATAAGGAGCTTCCCAGATAAAAGAAGTCTAAAAGAATACACCTCCACCAAACTAGCTCTGCAAGAGATGCTAAAGGGACTACTTTAAGGATAGGAAGGAAAAGAGAGAGACAGAGAGGAACACAGGTACAAAAATGGCAATGAATCAGTACCTATCAATAATACCTTAAACATAAATGGTTTAAATGCTCCAATCAAAAGACAGAATAGCTGAATGGATAAGAAAGCATGACCCACACATATGCTGACTACAAATGACCTACCTCAGGATGAAGGACCTGCTAAGACTGAAAGTAAAAGGCTGGAAGCAAATTTTCTAAGCAAATGGACAGGGGAAAAAGCCAGCATAGCAAAACTCATATCAGACAAAATAGACTTCAAGAATACGGCCATAAAGAGAGACCCAGAATGTTACTACATAATACTCAAGGGAGGAATCCACCAAGAAGAGATAAACATTATGAATATATATGCACCCAACATAAAAGCACCAAAATACATAAAGAAAATCTTAGAGGACTTCAAGAACGATATTGGAAGCAACGCAATTATAGTAGGGGACTTTAACACCCCACTGTCAAAAATGAACAGACCTTCCAAATAAAATATCAACAAAGATATCATGGCATTGAACAATGCCCTAGATGAAATGGACTTAACTGATATATATAGAGCCTTTCATCCCAAAGAAACTAAATACACATTCTTTTCAAACACACATGGAGCATTTTCAAAGACAAACCACATGATAGGGCACAAAACAAGCCTCAACAAATTCAAGAAAATTGAAATCATACCAAGCATTTTCTCTGACCACAAGGGACTGAAACTAGAAACCAATCCCAAGGGAAAAAATCCCAAACTCTCAAAACCATGGAGGTTGAATAGCATGTTATTAAACAATGAATACGTAAAGAATGAAATTAGGGAAGAAATCAAAAAGTTTCTGGAAACAAATGAAAATGAATTCACAACAACCGAAAACTTATGGGACACAGTGAAGGCAGTCCTGAGAGGGAAGTTCATAGCGATACAGGCCTACCTAAAAAAGATAGAAACATTTCAAACAAACAACCTAACCCTATGCCTACCAGAACTCAAGGAACAACAACAAAGACACCCCAGAACAAGTAGAAGGAAGGACATAACCAAGATCAGAGCAGAATTAAATGGCATAGAGACTAAAAGCACAATTCTAAGGATCAATAAGTTCAGGAGCTGGTTCTTTGAAAAGGTAAACAAAATTGACAAGCCTTCAAGCAGGCTAATCAAGAAAAAAGAGAGAGGACCCAAATAAACACAATCAGAAATGAAAGAGGAGAGATTACAACTGACACCACAGAAATGCAAAGGATTGTAAGGAATTACATTGAAGAACTGTATGCCAAGAAATTTGAAAACCTAGGTGAAATGGACAAATTTCTAGAAAAATATAATCTTCCAAAACTCAATGAAGAAGAAGCAGAAAGCCTGAACATACGAATCACAGGTGACAAAATTGAAGCAGTAATTGAAAAACTTCTGACACACAAAAGCCCTAGACCAATGGATTCACAGGAGAATTTTACAAAGCTTTAAGGAAGAGCTAACATCTATCCTTCACAGACTATTCCAAAAAATCCAAAATGATGGAAGACACCCAAACTCTTTTTATGAATCCAGCATCATCCTAATCCCAAAACCAGATAAAGACAGAAGAAAGAAGGAAAACTTCAAGCCCATATCGCTGATTAACATAGACAGTAAAATCCACAACAAAATATTGGGAAACTGCATCCAACAATATGTTAAAAAGATCATACACCATGACCAAGTGGGATTCATCCCAGGGATGCAAGAATGGTTCAATATTCATAAATCAGTAAGTGTAGTACATCATATAAACAAAAGCAAAGACAAAAATCACTTGACATATCAATAGGTGTAGAAAAAGCATTTAGTAAGGTACAGCACCCATCTATGATAAAACACTCAGCAAAGTAGGAACACAGGGAGCATTCCTCAACATAATAAAAGCCATATATGAGAGACCTACCTACAGCCAACATCATACTCAATGGACAAAAGCTAAAATCTTTTCCACTAAGATCAGGAACAAGACAAGGTTGTCCACTTTCACCACTTCTATTCAATATAGTATTGAAAGTTTTAGCCACAGCAATCAGAGAAGAAAAGGAAATAAAAGGCATCCAAATTGGAAAAGAGGAAACAAAACTATCATTGTTTGCAGATGACATGAGAGTGTACATAGAAAATCCTATAGACTCCAGCAAAAAGCTCCTTGACCTAATAAATGAATTTGGCCAAACAGCCAGATACAAAGTCAATATCCAGAAGTTAAAGGCATTTTGTATACCAACAATGAAAGAGCAGAAGCAGAAATTTTAAAAATCCCATTTGATATAGCAAAAAGAAAAATAAAATGCCTAGGAATAAACCTAAGCAACGAGGTGAAAGACCTGTATGCAGACAACTATACAACACTGAAGAAATAAATCAAGGAAGACACAAACAAGTGGAAACATACACCATGTTCATGATAATTAACATTATCAAAGTGTCCATACCACCCAAAGCAATTTACAGATTCAATGCAATACCTATTAAAGTACCAATGGTATATTTCACAGACATAGAACAAACACTTCAAAAATTTATATGGAACCATAAACAACCTTGAATAGCTGCTGCAATTTTGAGAAAGAAGAGCAAAGTAGGAGGGATCACAATACCTGATACCAAACTGTATTACAAGGCCACTATAATCAAAACAGCCTGGTACTGGCATAAAATCAGGCACATGGACCAGTGGAATAGAACAGAGAGCCCAGAAATAAACCCAAGTCTCTACAGTCAATTAATATTTGACAAAGGGGTCAGCAACATAAAAGGGAGTCAAAATAGCCTCTTCAACAAGTGGTGTTGGGAGAACTGGAGAGCTACATGCAAAAAAATGAAACTCGAGCACCAACTTACACCATACACAAAAATAAATTCAAGGTGAATAAGAGATTTAAATACAAGCCATGACACCGTTAAAGTCCTAGAGGAGAACATAGGCAGGAATGTATCAAAAACTACCATACATTTACACAATTAATACTGCACAGCAGAAAGAAAAAACTCCTACCTTTTGGGACAGCATGGATGGGACTGGAAAGCATTATGCCAAGTGAGATAAGCCAGGCAGTGAAAGACAAATACCATATGATCTCACCTTTAACAGGAACTTAAACAACAAAACAAATAAACAAGCAAAATATAACCAAAGACACTGAAATTGAGAACAGGCTGACAGTCACCAGAGGGGAGTGGGAAGGCAATTTCAGGGGAAAAAGGGAAGGGTTTACAGGAACAACTATAACGGACACATGGACAAAAACTAGGGGGAGTGGAAATGGGAGGGAGGTGGGAGGGCTGGGTGGTGCGCTGGGATGGGAGTAAAAGACAGAAAACTGTACAAGAACAGCAATTAAAATAAAATTTAAAAAAGAATAATGGAAATTGAAAAAAAATGGGCAAAGGCTTTGAACAAACACTTCTGAAAGGAGGACATACAGAGGATCCAGAGATACATGAAAAGATGCTTAGTATCACTAGCTATCAGAGAGATGCAAATTAAAACCACAATGAGAAACCACTTCACACCAGTCAGAACAGCCATCATAAACAAAGCAACAAACAACAAGTGTTGGAGAGGTTGTGGAGAAAAGGGACCGTAGTGCACTGTTGGTGGGTTCACACTGGTACGACCACTATGGATAACAGTATGGAATTTTCTAAGAAAACTAAAAATGGATCTGCCATTTGACCCAGCAATTCCACTGCTAGGATTGTATCCTAAGAACCCTGAAACTCCAGTACAAAAGAACCTAAGCACCCCAATGTTCATAGCAGCACAATTTACAATGGCCAAGTGTTGGAAGCAACCTCGGTGCCCATCAGTAAATGAATGGATCAAAAAACTATGGTACATATACACAATGGAATTCTATGCAGCAGAAAGAAAGAAGGAGCTCCTACCTTTTGCAACAGCATGGATGGAACTGAAAAGCATTATGCTAAGTGAAATAAGCCCAGCAGTTAAAGACAAATAGTGTATGATCTCACCTTTAACAGGAACCTAAACAACAAAACAAACAAAGAAGCAAAATATAACCAAAGACACTGAAATTGAGAACAGGCTGACAGTGACCATAGGTGAGAGGGGAGGAATTCAGGGGGAAAGGGGAAGGGTTTACAGGAACAAGTAAGTATAAAGGACACATTGTCAATAACTAGGGGGTGGGGTTGAAATGGGAAGAAGGTGGGGAGTGTTGGGCAGGTGGGCTGGGATGGGAGTAAGAAACACAAACTTACTTGAACAACAATAAAATAAATAAAATAAAATAAATAATAAAATAAAATAGTAAAGTAAAATAAAATAAAATAAATAAATAAAATATAAAATAGTAAAGTAAAGTAAAGTAAAATAAATCAAGGAAAAAATAAAAAAGATTCTGGATCCAAATGAAAATGAACACACAACAGTCCAGAACCTAGGGGACACAGCCAAGGCAGTCTTGAGTGGGAATTTTATTGTAATAGAGGCCTCCCTAAAAAAAAATAGAAACATTTCAAATAAACATCCTGAACTTCCCTTTACAAGAACTGGACACAACAACAAAGAAAGCCCAGAGTAAGTAACATGGAATGAAATAATGAAGATCAGAACAGAATTTAATGACATAGAGACTAAAAGATGAATTCAAAGGATCAAATAATCCAGGAGCTGGTTCTTTGAAAAGATAAACAAAATTGACAATCCTTTAACTAGACTTATCAAAAAAAAAAAAAAAAAGACCCAAATAAATAGAATCAGAAACGGAAGAGTAGAAATTACAACTGATACTTCAGAAATATAAAGAATTGCAAGAAATGACTACGTACAAATATATGCCAAGAAATTTGACAACTTGGTTGAAATGGACAAATTTCTAGAAACATACGATCTTTCAAAATGGAATAAAAAAGAAGCACAAAGCCTGAACAGACTAATTACAGCTGATGAAATTGAAGCAGTAATCAAAAACTCCAGTCACACAAAAGTCCTGGACTGGATGGTTTCACAGGAGAATTTTACAGACATTTAAGGAAGAGCTAACCCCTATCCTTCCCAAACTATTCCAAAACATCCAAGAAGATGGAAGACTCCCAAACTCATTTTATGAGGCCAGTATCATCCTAATCTCAAAACCAGATAAAGCCACAGCAAAGAAAGAAAACTACAGACCAATCTCTCTGATGAACACAGATGCTAAAATTCTGAAAAACAAAACAAAACAAAACAAAACTGCAGACTGCATCCAGCAATACATTAGAAAGATAATACATCATGATCAAGTGGGATTCATCCAGGATGCAAGGATGGTACAGTATTCACAACTCAATAAATGTAATTCATCATATAAACAAAAGAAAAGATAAAATCACATGATCATATCAATAGATGCAGAAAAAGCATTTGATAAGGTACAGCACCCATTTATGATTTAAAAAAACTGGGCAAAGTGGGAGTAGAGGGAGCATATTTCAACATAATAAAGGGCATATAAGAGATACTTACTGCCAACATTAATACTCAATGAGCAAAAACTAAAGGCTTTTCCTCCAAGATCAGGAACAAGAAAAGGATGTCAACTTTCAGCACTTCTATTCAACATGATATTGGAAGTCCTTGCCACAGTGATCAGACAAGAAAAAGAAATAAAGGACATCCAAATTGGAAAGGAGGAAGTAAAAGTGTCATTATTTCCATATGACATAATGGTGTACATAGAAATCCCTATAGACTCCACCAAAAAACTACTTGATCCAATTAGTGAATTTGGCAAAGTAGTGGGATACAAAGTCAATATTCAGAGTTAAAGGCATTCTTGTACACCAAGAATGTTATATCAAAACCAGAAATTGGGAAACTAATATAATTTTCTATAGCAACAAGAAAAATAAGGTACCTAGGCATAAACCTAACCAAGGAGATAAAAGTCCTGTACTCAGTAAACTACAGAACACTGAAGAATGAAATTAAGGAAGACATTAATAAGTGGAAGCATATACCAATTTTGTGGATTGGAAGAATTCCATATTCATGGATATGGACATTATTAAAATATCTATACTACCCAAAGAAATTTATAGATTCAATGCCATTCTGATTAAAATACTAATGACATATTTCACAGCTATAGAACAAACATTTCAAAAATTTGTGTGGAAGCATAAGCATCCCCAAATAACCTCAGAATTTTGAGATAGAAGAATGAAGTAGGATGATCACAATACTCAATGTCCAACTATATACAAGGCCAGTGTAATCAAAGAAGTTTGATACTGGCATAAGAACAGACACCTATGTCAATATAACAAAATAGGGAGCCCAGAAATATACCAGTCTCTATGGTCAATTAATATTTGACAAAGGGGACAGGAGCTTAAATGGAGTCAAAATAGCCTCTTCAATAAATGGCTTTGGGAGATATGGACAGCTACATGCAAAA
>PVKU01016969.1:0-12852 GCA_004027475.1 Anoura caudifer | reverse complement strand
CCCCTCTGGATTTGTGGGCAGGGCTGCTGGAGGTTTGCAACGACATTCCCTGCATCCTCTCTCCCTGTGTTTTAATTTCCTGCTCTTATGTTTTAAATTCACCCAAAGAGTGAGAGTCCAAGTAACCCTTGGCCTTACCCTTGACCCTGGCAAAAGCGGAGTCTCGGGCCCCTGCTCTCTCTCTCTGCACCACCACCGCTCACCCCGCGACCTCTGCCGTGTGGGCCTAGGTGTGTGTTCCGTGTCATTTCCGGGGCTTGTAAACGCTCCACCTGCATCTTCTCAAAGTTCCCCGATGGCTATTGCTGAGGGCACCTGGCAATTCCAAGGCCCACTGGGGCCGGCCCGGCAAGGCCGTTGGCTACCGATAGGCTGAGACCAGCACAAAGCAGCGTATTTTGTGGTGTGAGGGTGAATGTGATTCTCGTTGACCAACAGCAACGAAACTGCTGTTCTCTGTTATTTTCATAGTGCTGATGACTGATGTCCCCCGGATAATTCAGGCCCTTGTTTTGCTGATACTTGTGTTATGAGTCTTGGAGATGGGGTCCCGCCTGTCTGTAAACAGTTAGCGGAGGAAGCCTGACTGTCCGTGCTGACACCGAACCTGCTTCCCTGGTTTCCGATTCCTCTGACTCACAAACCCCACCGCAGGCCCCTGACAGCGGCTGGCCACCCCGAGGGGGCGACCCTCCAGCCATGTTTCCTCCCGGCGGGGAGCCGCTGCGGCCGCTGCGGCCGCCTGGCTGGCCGTGTTCACGAGAGGCTGTGGATCAAACCCACCAGCTCTCGCACGGTCTGTCCCCACGACCCTCTCGTTGCTGGTTTAAACACAACCCGTCTAAACCACAGTGGTCGATTCTCTCCTCGAATGCCTTTCAGTTGCAGGAAGAGGTGCTCAGAACTGTGGAGCGAAGTCGAAGACAGATCATGTCTGGCGCTGAATCGCCTGCTCCTACTCGGTCCTCTGCTAATTATACGGCCTGAAGAAAGTCGCATCAGACACAAAACACTCACCACCCACCTGCAAGATGTATCGGAGACCTAGCGGGACCCCGCACCCCTGTGGATGCGGCTCTGTTTGGAAACCGGGTGTTTGCAGATTTAATCCCGTGGAGGGGGGTCGCGATGAAGCCATCAGGGTGGGCCTCACCAACAGGATTGCGCCGGAGGCCTGGGGGGCACATGAAGGGGGAGGTTTGGACGCGGAGACAGACGCTCACAGAGGGGCAGGGGGTGGAGACAGGGAGGGAGGCACCCCGGGATGATGAAGGCGGGACTGGGGACATGTGGCTGAGGCCAGCAGCAGCCGGGATGGCGGGCCGAGCGGAAGGTGGGACCGGCAGGGGAGCCCACGCCTGCCTCTGCGGAGGAAGCGCCCGCCGCCCCGGAAGCACCGCGATCGGGACTTCAGCCTCCAGACCTGCAGGGCAGCGACTGCCCTCGTTCTGAGACCCGCGTCAGCGGCCCTTCGGCACTGCAGGCCCGGAGCGCTCTCCCCTCGCCCGCCGCGCCGCTCAGACGCAGCCGGCTTCTCTGGGAGACGGGGCCGCTGGTCCGTGGTTCTCTTCTGTCCGCTCCTGTGGTTCTTCTGGACTTGCCCTTGAATACACTTTCTTGGTGAACGGTAAATACTCATGTCTATTTCTTTCGACCATTCAAACCAATAGATGGTTTATGTCTTCCAACATTCATTAGTATGTTTGCCACGAAAAGTATTTTCTCGTTTTATTCCCATTTTCTTAGAAATGACTCTCAGCTAATTTAAGGATGCAAGCCATTCGGGGGACCGTTGACTTATCCGTATTTTGCTAAATCGATGCCTCTTTTCTTACATGGCACCCCTCAGGACGAAGCAAGTTCAGATACTTCTACCACGTACGGAGATTGCGCCCTTCGTCCACGCTAGGAGAATTCTTCTGGGACGTCCATTCTCTTCGCCCTGAGGAGCGAGCGGGACTCGCCGGGGAGGGAGCGCATCCCCAGGGGCCGTTTGCTGCCCAGACGGAGCTGCCTGCCGAGCTCGTGGCGAGAGCGGTCTCCCTGCTCTGATTTTTATCCTTCACCCGTGGGGGAACCTGCCTGCTAGAGACTCTTCCTCTCCACGAGAGAGGGACCCCGAGGCGCCCGCGCACCTGGCCTTCGGGTCCGGGTCATGTCTGCGCCGCAGCACCAGCAGACCGACTTCTGAGACAGGACTGTTGTGGCTTCACTCGCACCTGGAACCCAGACGCTGGCTCTGAATCAGGGCTTCTCTCTGCCGAACCCCGGCCTCCGTCGGTTTTGTCCTTCATTTACGCGGCGGCCACGGTTTCATTGCAGAGACCGGGCCCTGGCTGCTGCCCAGGCTGGGCCGCCCGGGTCCCAGCCTCACCTGGGGGTTCACCGAACGCCCTGACCTCCGGCTCCGGGAACCGTGAGCCCCGCGGCTGCCCCGGGCCTTGCAGGCACATCCCACGCTGTGCAAAGGGGACAGCGTTTCTTTCGTAGGCATCACAGGTCTTCAGAGAGGTAGACCGCGGTTTGCCTCCGCTTACGCCCACCCCAGGCCTTTCTAATCCGGCATCACCCGACCCCGCTCCACACACTTGCCTCGTGCTGCTGTGCTCCTGCCGCAGCCGCGGGACCCTCGCGCACTGGCGAAGGGCGTGTCCCCTTTTCCTCCCACCGGTTAGGCTCGGGTTCATTCTTCGGAAACACCTGCGGCCCCTGTGGTCACATTTACTGGAGCGAGGCCGGCTCCACCCTCTGCCTAACAATGACTCCTGCGCAACCACCTCCCCCGCCCCCACTGTTTTCCTCGCAGAGCTCGCGGCGCTCACGCCCGAGCTGGCGCCGGCCCAGGACAGCAGGACGCTGGGGATGCTCGCCGTGCCTACCCTCCCGGCACCGACATACTTCCATGTGGCACCGCAAGATGCACGACTTTAGGTTCTACCACAGCTGTGAAACTTTGGGTCATCACTCACGTAAAATATACCTTATTTTCTACTTAGTCGCCTTAAGAGTAAGCTCTTTAACAGAAAGTACTAGATATTATTTATCTTGTTGTCCAGAAATACCACATAGCTCCTACAAAGTCCGGACAGGGGCATCACGTAGAATATTACATTGCATGATATTTTTATGCGTGTGGCATCAGAGGGAAGCTAAGAGAGCAAGGATGGGAAGAAGAAAGGGAGGAGAAAGGCGAGGAGTATCTCGGCACAGGAAGGACAGTTTTTGCTTTAATAATCAAATAAGACTTCTTACAAAATTATAAAATTGCTTTGGCCTTGCGAATATGACAAAAGATATTAGTAGAAGCGCTCTGGTTATTTGTTACTTTTCGATGTGCGAAGTGGAAGTCGAGTTGATGGGAGAACACGAAATGTGCTGTTTCCACCTGGACACAGTTACAAACCTTACCCGGGTCTTGCCGGTTGCCCGCTAGACCCCACGTCCCAAACCCCGCCTTCCAGACTCCACGGTGTCACCGAGAGCCCACGGCAGGCTCAGGGAACAGGTGCCAAAACCCAGCATGGCGTAGCTTGCAAAATCCGAACGACAAACAGTTTTTAAAGAACGCATTTGTCACTCAGCGATGATCCCATCGTCACGTCCCGCTGAGCGGAGTTTCTCACGGTGGCATCGCCGCTGTGGCGTGGGGGCTGGAGAGGTGGCTGGACCCCTGAACGGGCAGAAATGACACGCTCGCTGGATCTGCTGGGAACGGTGGCCACGGGAATGGGCTGGGCTGGGGACACCGTTTACGGGGATGGCCCGAGGGCTGGAGCTGCCCGCCCAGCGCAGGGGGACTTGGAGAGCCCACCATGGTTGGTTGCAGGCCTGTCACGTCCCCTCGCTGTGGGCGCAACCGGCCCAGCGGGGAGCTAGCTCGGCAGGAAAACCCGATGGAAAATTTAAGCTTCCTTAATTGGGTCTCTTCTAGGGAAGGAAAGAATGGTCTAATTGGATTTCCACAGCAGGACGGCCTTGGTTCGGACACTCTGGGAGTCGGCCCGCGTGGCTGCCACCTCCCTGCGGGGGCTGCCTGGCCTTCCCCCACGGGTGAGCCCGGGTGCGCGGCACGCAGCCGGCCTCCGGCAAACCCACGTCCCGCCCTGCGGCTGCTGCTCGCACTGGCCCAGGCAACATGGGTCTGGATGCTGGCCTCGGCTCTCGCTGTGGGGTCTCTGTCCCGGCTCCGGCCTTGGAGATGCAGATGGGACTCCTTCTCAAACCCAGTGAAGCTCCCGGGCCTTAGAAACAGGGAGCTCACGGTGTGGATTCTCACTGCGAAGCGTTTCCTATCCTGCTCCTCGGGGATGCTGTGAAAGGTTGCCACCCGCCCGCTGGGCCGGGGCGCAGCCAGCAGGGGTGGCAACAGCCGCCGCGGCAGGGCCGAGGATTCCCGGGCCGAGCCTGCGCCCAGCTCCGCGCCTGTCGCTGCTTCCGTGGCGGAAGACTTTTCAGGGGCGTTTGGGGCCCCACGGGTTCTCCTCTTCTCTCTCCCCCCGCCGCCCACAGACGATACAAATAAAGGGCACTTCCAATCTGGGCAAGAAACTGTCTCACCGGAGTGGGGGTTCCCCTCGCGATCGCCCTCCCTCGGGGTCACGACCCGCTCTGTGCCCGAGCCCCGCCTTCCAAGGACTACTCGGACTCTGCTGGTGGTCGTAGCTATTTTTAAAAAGAATAGGAATCCGGACTGTGAAACGTGTCGCTTCTTTGTGATCGAAGGGATGACGAGATTGACTCTTTCTCGCAGATGCACCTTAGGTCTCCAACAATTTTTTTATTCCCAGTGTGAAATAAGAATAAATGGCAAGGTTGTTGCTCTCAAAGAATTCCATTTTTAGGGCATTCTTGGCGGATGAAGGGGAGGGTTGAGGGCGGGGTGGGAGAGGTGAAGGAATTCAGGGGAGAAAAACAATCAGCCGTGGGCGCACCGCGAGCGGGCTGCTGACGGGAGGGGCGGGGGGGGTGGGGGGAGCGGAGGGTAAAGGGGTAGATGGTGAGGGGAGGACACTGACTTGGGGCGGACGCACAGATGATGTTGCAGAACCTAAGTCGTTGTGTTCGCCAACGTCACCCCAATCCATAAACAGAACTTAAGAAGGGAAACATTTCTTCAGTAATTTAACGGTCTAGTAACTTAGTTCCAGACTGAAAGGCCAGGACAGAGGTGAGCAGCTGTTGGGCTTGGATGAGGACATTTTTCTGGGAAGGGCGGTGCGACCCCTCCAGGGTGACCCCTCCGGGGACTCGGGGACGAGAAGCGGCAGCTCCCGGTGTCCGGAGTGAAGCCCGCTGCCGCCAAGTGGAATGAAGCCAGGGCCCTTCCTGAGGTAAGGTCACCGCGCTGGACCTCAGGGGCTGGGTGGCGAAGGGGTAGACTCTCACCGACCCCATCCGGTGCTTTCGCATCGCCAGGGGAGGCCGGCCTGCCTGCCCTCGAATGTCTGCAGCAAAACCCAACGTAACCAGACGTAGAGATGGAGTTTGAAACGCGAGTTTCGAGGAAACGACAGATTTTTTTCCTTAAAGCAAAATGATATCGTTCACGGGGTGAGCACAAACTCTCCCCGATAACGCAAATCCAGGACTGCTAGCAGCCCGGTTTTTCGCCGTCCGCTGCTCTCTGAGACCTGCCGACGACCCATGAGACAAAGTCTACGAGAACACGTAAACACATGTTATCACGGGCCCTCGGGCACTTCAGTGTGACAGCTACACTGAAGGTGGATGTGTGGGAAACCCCGGCACTCACGGGAAAGCCGATTGATCCGCCAAAGCAAGCCTGGTTTGCGTGGCTCTGGGCCCCTTCCTGCTTGAGAGAACACAGAGAACTGAGGGTTTCTGGCACAACTTAGTAGAGTAAACACTGCGCCTGGAGTAACTACGACTTGTCACATCACTGAGGACATTCAATGCCTTCAATGTCAGTCCTCAGGCCTGTACGGGACGGGCTGATCGGCTGGGCTGTGGCTTTGGTGGGTGGGCTCTGCCCGCGTCTGGACGTGGTGGCTTCGGCGGACAGGGATGGAGGTGACCGTGGCCAGGGTGGCGGTAGATGTGAGCACCGCCGTCCGATGCGATGTGCAAGATGCTGGACCTCTGGTTTCCACGGGCAGCAAAAACCCACTTTTCAAGTGTTTCTTCCTATGGAGTCCACGTCCAGCCTGTGACGGTGGGAGACCAACCGCCGGCCTGCAGACCCGTGGGCGTGAGGCTGAGGGGCTGTCTGGGGCGCGCACCTGCTCGCCAGCCGGTGGGACAGACGCCGTCAACAGCGGCTGTTCTGCACGTCAGCTCCTTCCCTTCCACTCTGCAGACGCTGATTTTCCATCGGAAGTTCCTTAGCGAGTCTTAACACCGGGGGAGCGCTTCGCGACCGCCTGCCACACGGCCTCGGCCTTGGCCGTGCATCTTCCCTGGCTCCTGTTGTTTTGTGGTGTTGGGAAGCAAGCCGACTGTTTCCCTTCCGGAAGGTGTCACAGGCACGTTGTCGAATCAGCGGGAAACAGAGGGACAGGTGGAGTTTGAGAGGTGGCAGCGGCGGTCCGTCCCTGTCCCCCACTCCGGGCGGGTCAGGACCAGACGGCCCGTCCCAAGGACCAGCAGGGGCGGCTCGGATGGACGGTTCTTCCCGGGCAGCGACCAGGCTGAGAGGCTTCCTGAGTTTGTCACCAGCGTTCGCACCGGTGTGAGCTCCGCGACACGGCGGTGGTTTCCGGACCACCGTCCCCCGCACTGAATCTGGTTAGGAACAGCCCGGACTGCAGGTGGGAAGGATTTGGCTGCGTGGACGCTGGTGCATCCCCCCTGGTCTGGGCCGCCCGGGGAGGCTGCTGCCGGGGAGCCACGCGGAGCTTCGTGGAACTTGGAGCCTGGCATCCGCGGACCCTCTCTGCCCCGCAGCTGACTCTCTTTCACCCCAGCGGCCCCAGGAGTTGCTTGGAGGGGCCAGGGCTGCTTAACCTTCCCATCGGCCAGAGCCTGGCTTTCTTCCCTAGAACCTCGGCCACTTCCACTTTAAAAAATTCACTTCAAATTAAGCATGTTAACTTAATCTTTGGACGCGTGGTACTTGGCACAACACCTTCGACTTTTCTCTCAGAATCTATCGTAAGACCTTCATTCCAATTTAGACATCATATTAAAAATCACAGTGAGGTTAGCAGTGGTTTCATATTAGAAATGTTATGTAAATCACAACCAGTGAGAGAAAATTTTATGTAAATTACAATCAATCTAAATCATCGTCCACTGAATAAGGAAAACACTTTGTTTTTTTTTATATTAACCCTTCTAGTGGGTGAGTGGTGTTATTTAATTGCGGTTTTAACTTGGATTCTCCCGATAACTCTGATGACAAAGATGGGAGCCCTGCATTCGCTTTTCAGACATGCGAGTCTCTTTCCTTCGACGGGCCGGGCTGTGGGGGACGTCTGTCTTTGGCACGGGCGTTGGGGGAGGGGCCTTTCCCCACGCAGGACGCAGCTGTCTCTGCCCCCACGGTCCACATCCTCGCTCCTTCCACCTGCGTGTCCGTCTGTCCCTCCGGCTCCGACTCTGTCCACGCGTCTGTTCACACCTGGCTGTGGCCCCTGCATTTGTACACCTGTGGGTGCTATTTCCTCCCCGGGCTGGGCTTGCTGTTGAGGTCCATTTCGCAACATTTTATTTCACAGCCAGCGTTTTCTGTGTCTTAAAACAAAGTGGAACAAGAACCACAAAACAAACTTCTGGAAGTTTTAAGTTTTAGCTTGTAGGTTCAGGTCTATGACACATCTTAAAATTAATTTTGATGCATAGCATGAAGAAATTAAAGTCATTTTTTTCCTTATTCCACACAAATATTTCATTTTCAGTACCATTTGATGAAACATAATTTGTTTTTATAACCTTTAGAAAAAAAGTTTAATTTAGACTCCCTTACAGTTTCCAATGACTTCTTTGTATATTTTGTACTAGTATAACATTCTCTCGATTATTCTAGTCAATGTCTCAAAATCAGTTAATGTAAAGTTATTTTTGTCCTTTTTAAGAGTGCAGTGGATGTGCTGGGTCATTTAGGTTTCGTTGTACCTTTTAAAATCTTTTGTAACTGTCTACCATATACCAGCATTTTGATGAAAGTTTTGTTTACTGTATGGTTTTTGGGATATTCAGTCTTTCACATCTTTCTTTAAAATGATCTGTTTGTATGTTTCCTAATGATATTGTCAGTATTTTTTTGTATTTTATTTTCAGATACAGTTACATCCTAGGTCGAGATTTTTTTAACAGTGTATAATTAGTGTTATTTCTTCCTTACATAGTTGCTAAACATCACCATTAAATCGGCGTGGGACTGGAGTTTGCTGTCTTAGAGGTCTGCTCTTTATTTTGTTATACAAATTTAATTTTTTCAGATCTGCAATCTCTGCTTCTTCTTGTGTCAGTTTTTAGTAACCATTTTATTTTGAGGTATTTGTTGACTTCTCCCAAGCTGGTTGAGCATATTCTAGTACAAAAACCAGTACATTTGACCTCTACCTCATTTGACAGTAAGAGAGCCTTTGGAAAGTCAGGTGGGCTGATTTTTTGCTGCGTTGGCCCTGCGGAGGGTGGAATCGGCCCCAACACTTTGATTGGCTGGTCATTACACACATACGGCCATACCATGGACAACGGCTCAGCGGAACGAAACCGAGATTGTGGAATAAAACAATGGCACAAAGTGAGCTGCGGATTTTTTAAAAAACCACCGTAATTACCTGGAAGCTATGTAGTAGCGCCTCCTCAAAGGAACTTCGAATGCGCCTCTGGTCGGGAAGCAGCAGGCCCCCCGCGGTGGCCACTGTGAGGACGGGCCAAGGAATAGCAGACGCCCTCTCAGTGTCCCGCGCAAATCCTGCGCAAACCTTCTCTTAGATTCCCCCTCCTCCGGTGGTGACGACTTCCAAGCGTGCCCACGCTTGGAAGAAGTTCACGCTCTCAGAGACATCTTTAGATGGCTCTCTGGGGTCTAAGGTCGCCGTGAGTCACAGTGTCTGCATTTCTGCCCCCCTCCCCAGCTCCTGCCCTGGAAGGTCAGTGCGGACGTGTCCCTCTGTCCAGCCTGGCCTCCCTGCCCTGGGGCCCAGAGAGCCCCCTCCAGCTCCCGTTTGAGTTCGGTGGCTGTGGGGGAGCATCAACACGGATTTAACCGGGACGCATCAGTCCTGATGAGGCTCACACGCAGGGGGCAAGGGACATTTGTTGCTGTGTTTTCTTCTCTCTCTCCTTTCTGTCTTTTCCTAAGTTTGAAAGTGTCTTTTTTCCCTTTGTGTCGTCATGACCCTCCTGACACTAAATCCCTGGGCAGCTGCAGGTGGAAAGTAAATACCTAGCTACCAAGAAGTGACTCGCTCTCCGCTTCACTGGGTGACAATCTTCGTTCATCTAAAGGAGTTTTTAGCTTTGTTTTCAGAACAGAATTTCAGAGCGGACTCATGGGCACGGACGATGGGGTGGGGATTGGCTGTGGGAGGCGGGGCAGGAGAGAGCAACGGGAGGAAAAATGGGACAACTCTAACTGAACAACAATAAAGCATGATAATAAAATAAAATAATTAAAAAGCGGAATTTCAACGGATAGCCCATCATCAAATGCAAGCATTTTATTGTTGGTGTTTGACATAATGGAATATTGGAGCGATGCGATCCAACCCACTGCCTTTTAGATAATGTGAATGGCACAGGCGAAGGTCTTTTGGTTTTTGGTTTGGGTTGGTGAAATCGGCTAAGGCGAGGACTGTGCAGTGCTGCCCCCTGGAGCCCACGCAGGGCACTGCAGGCAGCGCCTCGGCGCTGAGCAGCATCCCTGGGAGCAGCATCCCTGGGCCGGATCCGGGAGCAGAAAGGGTCTCCCGCACCCTGGTGCTGCGCTCCGCACCCCCCGCCCCCGCCGTCCCCGCGCGCGGGGGCCTTTCATTGTTTGTTGGTGAAACTCAGCACCATCTGGAAAGTTCTTCTCACAGGTCCATGAACAGCCACGGTTTTATAGCTGAGTTAATGGGACTTCGTTTCCTCTGCTGGACTAAGGGCCGCTTTCTGTGTTTTCAAAAACATTTTCAATGTCTCCATCTTATTTTAGAGTCTATAACCCCCTACACCTCAGTTTCTGCTGTCGCCGGACTTCCGGGCAAAACATGAAGGATGTTGAAACTCCGTCCTTGCGATCGTGGGTTTTTGTTAGAAAGGTTTGGATTCGTTTAGGCGGCGGGAGGATAGGACGAACAAAGCCGGCCAGTTCTCGTCACTTGCTTCTCACAAAACTTTCGCCGGAGGAAGAGGAAGCTCTGGCCGCGTCCGTCGAAGGAGCCGTGACCATCGACTGCATCGCGTCTGAAATCATCCCTTCCTCCCACCGGTCGGTACCTTCACACCCCAGGGAAGGTCCGGCGAAGTCGCAAAGAAAAAGAATTGTGAGCGCAATCAGACTAAGAAAAAACCACACAGTGGCACTCCTGGGGCAATTCAGTATAATTTTGCAGTCTGCATGCTCACAATTTATTGATTTGCGTTTGAGTCACAGGAAAACCTCTGTCACGTACCATGAAAGTCCCCGTTTTATGTAGGTGAAGGCGACTACTTACCCAGGTGAAACATTTTCTTCTTTCCTTCCCATTGTCTTAGGTTACCTAACATCTCAAAGGAAACTTCTTAAAAGTGAAAAGGACAAAATAGGAAGGTCGTTGCTCTGTCTATTTTGGGTCTGAGGGCTGAGCAGAAAGCTCACACTTTCCCCGGAGACATACGTGTCTCTCGTTTTCCAGCAGATCCTTCCATTCTGATTATTTTTTTCACTTGGGACATAACAAGACAAGAATTTGTCATAGGTATGTATAATATTTTAGTATTAATATTTTATACCTAATGATCACGGATTGGTTCTGTGAGACTGTCATGTTTTGTTCCAGAGAGATGCGTCCTTTCCCACCCCCAAACAAACACAAAGTATCCATCATTGACCGAATTATGGGCGGTGATGTGATGTGTTGGATCCACTCTGAGTTACTTGCGATTCTACGTCTTCAAAAGTACTCGCCAGCAACAAAAAACTCAGCTGATCAACTGAGTGTATCAACTGTTTCTAGTTTAGGATGATACGCAATTAACCAGAATTTGGACGAAGAGACGCGGCAAACCGTGGGTTTCGGCCTCCGAACAGGGAGCTTGCTCAGCAGCGGTCAGAGAGCTGTCCCGCAGTTGGGGCACCTGACGGTCACCGTGAATTTATTGTAATTTCCACCTCAGTGCAACAGCCTGCTTTCATTCCTTATGATGCTGTTTCAAACTGAAACAGCCACTGAGGAAATTCATCTTTGATAAAAAAAAAAATACTTGGAAATCTCACAAAAACTCAACTGCATGTTCAAAATCGTGTCAATTTTTCGTGGCCTGAGTCAAGAGGCAGATGTGACATGGAGATACATCAGGTGTTGGGTCTGTGGGTCCACTCGGACCCGGGTCACCGACTCGGTGACGTTCGTGACCACAGAGCCAGGTGTCCGCACAGAGGGTCCTTGGTTCTGTGTCGTTGCCCCGTGGTGTCTGACCCTGGAACACTTCAGGATGGCCCCAAGTGTAAGATATTCTCTTAACGTTCAGAAGGCTTTAGGTGCGGTTGCATGTTTCAAAAATGAGACCTTAACGAAGCATGAACAGATCAGCAGGGAGGGTTAGAAATTTCCGGAGAAGAGGTGGGTGTGGAATAGACTTCCAGAAGCAGAAGGAGAGCTACTGTGTCGGGTGTGGCGACGGGGCGGGAAGAAAGGAGCGTGGACGGGAATAAGCAAGTGGAAGGCTGGGCGGGGCCAATGCCGCCCTCCTTGCACCGGGACCTGGCTGTTTGGGGGAGGTCCGGGGAGGGAGGAGGACGCGTGGGAGGTGACAGTGAGGATGGAAGTGGAGATCAGACCGGGTGACGGAGGAGGACTCGGGCTGGCGTGTGTGAAAACTCGCGCTGGGATGCACTCTGCCGTCTCAGGGCTTCGAACGGAACCGGTGTCGGAGGGGGAAGTTAGGGCTCGTGGTGCAAACCCAGCGGCTGCAGGATAAGCCTGCTTTTGCGATGCACTCTGGCCGCCAGCTTCTGAAATTCCTTGTCCGCGTTTTGACTGAAGGCTCTGAAGCTGGTGTGTAAAGACAAACATATTATACAGACTATGAGGATTCAAATGCTAAAAAATACATGCCTACTTTTCTAAAATATCTAAAACATTTTCATATATTCTCAGTAGAGGCATTTTTTTTTTCAGTCCTCCCTTAAAAAATAAGTCTGCTTGTTGATGAGCAGGAACTTAACATCCGTAGACTGAAGGGATATCTGTGGGTTTGGGTGGAGAGGACCGACCTGCTCGTGAGCTGACGGAGCAGAGGAAGGGATTAATTGAAGCAGGAACGCCGTCCCAGGTAAAGGGCGGGGTCTATCTGGCACACGAGCAGCTCAGTGCAGGGCGTGCTATGCACAGATACGGAGGAGTCAGCCGTTTCTGTCCATCAAAGCAGACCAGCACGCTCAGGGACGTGCCACAGAGGAAGCTGAAGAAGCTAAACTATTTTCACGAGCATGCCCGCCTCTCCCTGTGACAGGTCACAGACCATTTACGAGTTCCACCATCACAGGTCACGTGTGGAGACGCCCGGAGGAGTGACAGCCCCCTCCTGCATCACAGGCTCCGCTAGGGGTATATAAGCACCCCTGCACACTTGCTGACAGACACACTCAGATCTTGCCTTGAACAGCAGACACACTCTCTCTCCTGACACCATGAGCTACTACGGCAGCTACTACGGAGGCCTGGGCTACGGCTATGGTGGCTTCGGTGGCCTGGGCTA